>JALLAS010000812.1:0-11304 GCA_036939415.1 Detonula confervacea
AGTATTAGAATCTAATCATTTGACACGGCGGCACCAGCAACGGCACCGTTTCAATCATACCCGGGAGACTGGCTAGTAGCCATGTCTGTTCTAGCATTTGCATCAAGTCATACCAGGATCCAAAGATGAGTGAAGTTGGAAATATAATAATACAGTCATTATTAACAATCACTAAATCCATCTAGTCATTGGCCTTTTCATCAAGATGGGACCTAGGACAGATCTAGAAATACAAGAAAATGACAATCAAATCTATCCGAAATCAGCTGTCACAGCAACCCACACAATGAGCAGCATCGTGATGCCAATCTATTAGCATTTGATTCCTGCAAAGAATGAAACATGAAATTAAGATGATTGCAGACCTTGTGCTCTCCACCTCACATCCAGTTTGGCATCTCAATTCCTATTGAGAGCCCTAAGATTGATATATCAGATATTGCTAGTGAACAGTTGTACGAAACTGGCTATTTCACAATGGTGATGCATATCAAAGAGCCAAGCAATACTGATCTCATGATAAGTCATTTTTTTGTATCCCAGCTGTTCAAAGTGACATGATATGCAAAATATTGGCCCAGGGTGTTCTGGGTTGGTTAGGCGAACATGACAAGGACTAGAATACCTTGACAAGAAAGGAAGAAGGGTCGCTATTTCCATGGCTTTCTGATTTTCAAACAGCTCGAGCGCTGATCTATCACCTCCTGCGCCGACGGCAAGGCTGCAGAATGCTCCGGTCCAAGTCTTCTGCGGTAAAAAACACTATCCACAGCTAATGATTTGAGACGTCCATCATCATCTCGCCTTACTTCTTCCACGAGTCCATCTTTCATCAACTCCTCCAAANCTCCAAAATGAAACTGATAATTTCAATAGTGCAAAGTGACCGCAATTCCATCCAGTGGGCAGGAACATTCCATTCCTGCTGGTTACTACCACATTGAACCTCAAGCAGTATTTCATGTCCCGCCAAGGCTTTGTTGTTCCCTAGACTAAAATATGCCATTGCCTTGAGGGTATCCACAGCCTCTTGATTCAGTGACCCATTTGGTTGGCAATATTTTTCATATCCAATTGCGTTGCATGCAATCATATTTTGCACATGAAACGTCGCAGCATTATTATTCAACTCTTGCCATGCACGAGAATGGGACACAATGTCAAATATTGAAGTCTTTTGAGGCAGCACACCAGAACCTGGTGACCCTCCTCCTCCTCCTCCTTGTTCATCCTCGAATGAAGTAGCTTTCTGAATAAGACTTTTGTTGTAGAAGGCATTGGAGTTTGCATACATCACTGTCGGCCGTGAGCTCATATCTACATCATCCTCCTGCCAGTGACTTGAAAACAATGATTCCTGGGCCCGCATTCGCTCTGAAATGTTCTTTTGGCGCCGACCCGAAGATCCAAAGATGAGATTGCGATAGCTCAGCTTGCTGCTTGAGATGGAGCCAAAGGAGGTTGGGATTTGAGATTGCTCGCTGTACTGTTGATCTGTTGCCTGGTTATTATTGTTTGCCTTGCCATCTTTGCCACGTGCAGGAGAGTTGGCTTCATGCTTATCTTCGATGGCCGTGCAGGTTGCCAAATTGATGTCCCATGTGTTCATGCTGCAGAACCAGACGTCAGGCAGATCTTCGGCAGAGATCCGAGGAGGAAGACGTCTCCACTTCTCGCACTTTTCGCATTGAACCCATTCTTGCTTGGGCTCATCGCCCTTACCTCCTTTGCCTGTTTTCTCCTTGTCTCTATCGTCCCTGCGAGGACGGCCTCTTTTGGCCTTCGGTTTGATGGGCGGCGGTGGCGAGTCACCACGAGAAGTGTGCGCAGTTGCTTCATCTTCCTCCTCCGCCATCTGTTTGCCGGCCCTGGCATCAAAATCCGCTGGTGCAGATGTTTCATCGGGTGGAGCTTTAGCTTCAAACTCAGTCTCTGGGTCACTGCCATTCTTGGGTGAAGCGGATCTGCCCTTCCTGCTGCTGCTTTTGGTTTTGATTTCCACCTCCGAATCCCTCACCAATGATACAGATTGATGATGTTGATCCAATTGCAATTTCTTCGCTAATTTTTTAGCTCGTTTCTTTTCCTTCGCAACTTCCTTGGGCGTCTGCTCTGGAGCCTCACAGTTACTTCGCTTGGGATCATAGTTATTCAGCTCACAGAACCAATGCTCGGGCAAACTGTCCAGATCAACAGTGCCAGGGAGATGACGCCACTTATGACAACGATCACATTGCACCTGATGACAACAAAATTTGTAGTAAGGCGTGAGCAGTAATTTTATTTGGCACAAAGATGAGCAAAATTTCCATTGCAAGCTACTCAAAAGGTGTAAACAAGTCACTCACCCAGGGATCCTCCTCGGCCTTCTTCTTCATACCCTTATCACCAATCTTCTTGGACTTGCTCTTCTTCTCTGTGGCCATCTTTTCAGCAGCGCGTTTGGCGGCCTTTCGTCCGGATCTGGCTGTGGCAGCGTGTGACTTGTTATTGTCTTCGCCACCAAAATCTTCGGCTGGAGAGGGGTCAGGCGATGCGGCATTAGAAGTTGTTGCCGAGCTGACGCTTGGAGGCTGCTGTTCCCTTGTGGGCTTTGCATGGCCTTTGTTGGCCTCTGATGGGGGAGAGGTGGTTGTTGTCTCGGCATTCGCATCCATGACAGCAGATGCATCCGCGAAGTCGGCTCCAGAATCAGCAGGCTGCGCGGTAAGTGTCACCTGCTCTAGCTTGTTACCTTCGCCAGAGGAATGTTCTTCCGAAGAGTCTTTCTTTTCATGCGTTTGCTCGTGAGGAGGTTTATCATCCCTCTCATCCGCAGTTGCTGAATCCTTATTCTCAGCATGCAGCTTGCGTTTCTTGGTGCTGATGTGTATGATCAGCTTGGGCTTCTTCCCTGGAACAGCCTGTGCCTTGGAAGATGATTCTTTTGGTTTTACTGATAAAGTCGATGTTGGCAATTCTTCATTGTTCGACTCAGAAGTCTATGTACAACGAATCAAAGATATTAATAAGAAATGGTCGTGCACGAGGGATTGAGACATAATAAGGTCATATCCCAAGGTTAATAACACAGCATAAAAAATCCCAGAGAAGCAATGTTCACATACCTGCTTTTCATCATCCTCCTTGGCCGGGCTGCCATTGTCATCCTCTTGTATTTCACCCTCCGAGAGCGAATCTTCTTCATCGTCCTCATCTTCGACAGATTTTGCTTCAACATCACCGGCAGCACCAACCTTGACATCTTGCACAGACTTCTCGCCAGCTACACTTTCCTTATCTTTGCCAACACCAGGAGTGGGCGTCTCAACTTCTTTTTGTGATTTCAAAAGCACCGACTTGGCAACAGCCGCTGCTGCTGCAGGATCGTTGGTCTTCGCCTTCTCCTCTGAGCTTGACAACAGCTTTTGCTTCTTCTTGCTGGGTCCATGCAATTGGTCAACAGCAGTTCCAGCTCCGGTTCCAGCGGTGACAGGAAATTTCAGCTTCATCTCCTGGTCCATCAGCTTCTTGCGTTTAGCGCCCGGCAGTCCAATCCGAATCTTTAACGAACCTCGCTTCTTCTTCTCTGGGGGGTTCTCTGACAAAGGAGCTTGCTGCTGCAGAGCTTGCTTGGGTTCAACAGCCACTTGTGGCGGGTTAATGATGTTGTCGCTGCCACTTTCAGCCGCCTTCTTCTCCACAGCCGATGCCATTTCAACATCCTTGCTTGTCTCCGTTTCTTTTGATGTATCCTCCTTTTCCACTGAGGGTGCCTCGCCCTCTTCTTTTCCTTCTTCAACAGCAGCACTCTTTGCTTCCTTGGCAACATCATGCAAGGCCGGCTTCTTGGCCAAAGTTCCTTCACTAGTCTCACTCGCATGATGCTTGCTCTTCACCTCAGTTGCGTCATCAACCTTTGCTGCCAATTCTGCGGGCAGCTCGGTAGACTTTGCAGACAACCCATGTTCGCCAGCAGGCTCTTCCCCAGGCTTGTCTTCGGACATGAACGGGGGCGCCATATTTTCATCATTCGTAGCAGTCTTGGGGACGCTGGCCGGAACGCCGGCATAGCTCGAGTTGGAACAGGTCGATCCGCTGCTGCTACTATTGCCTCCGGGGCTTGTTGCCGCGGTAGTCTCCTTGGTGGCAATGTCTGTTGCGCGATCTTCCGTGGACGTTGCATTATTTATCTCAGGCTGCAAAGCTGTTGCTGCAATAGCAGGCAAGGTTAATGAATTGGCAGCTTCCTCTTTCAGCTTCCCATCCTCTTTGGAAGCACTCTCTTCTTTGGATGCTTGTTGTTCCTTGTGCAATGAAGATGGCTTTTTCTCCTCGAGCTTTGAGACCATGGGAGCAGGAAGTTCCAAGGATTGCAGCTTCTTATCCTCTTTCAGAGCGGCAGTATTATCATCCTCCTTGCGCATATTCTTTGTCGAATGTTCTGCTTCTTCGTTACCAGGCACATCCAACTCTCTCTTTCCGGGCCCATCCTTCTCATCATCGCCAATACCTGCAGTTTGATTACCTGCCTTAACTCTAAACATGGACGATTGAATTTCAGATTCGCCTCGTTCTTCTCCAACAGGCCTCATCCCCTCTTCCGCCGGCAGAACAACCTTGGATGCAGAAGCATTATCATCATCATGTGCAACCTCCTCGGCAATCTCTCCCTCCTCTTCGCTATCCGAACTCTTGGCGCCATCACCAACATCAACGTCACCGCCGCCCATGTCATGACGTTGCGACAACGACACGGGCTGCTGCTGCTGCTGCCCACTCTCCTCCACATCCGCAAAATCACCCGTGCTGCTATCCACACCGCTAATCGACATGTCCGACGAGCTCTCGCTCCCACTCCTCTCCTTCTTCCGAGCAGGAGGCTTCTTCGGCGTCTGCATGGAAGAGGAAATGGACATGTCGGACGTGGAATCCTCTCTGCGTTTGGCCTTCCATTCGTTGTTCGTGCCCGATCGTTCCGCGGTGTGGAGGGGCACCACCTTCTCTCTTCCGGCCGTGGAGGAATGAAAGCTCTTTTGGGAAGAGGCGTTGGAGCTTCTCCTTCGTGGGAATAGCGGTTCGTTATGCTCATTGTTGTCGATTGCCTCATGACTCTTGTCGTACTGACCATTCTCGCCATCCTCATTCTTGCGATGAACATTCTCATCCTCATCATCATTCTTCGTCCACGATGACTTCTTCTTCCTCCTTCTCGGCACATCGTCGCCGCCGACGACGCCGTGATCGCTCTCGTCGTCGCTTTGACTGGAGCGTCGTCGGGTCTGCTTGTCCTTCTTCTTCTTCTTTTTCTTCTTCCTGGGCGTTTTTTGTTCTTCCGCCACATCTTGTTGCTCGTTATTGACCATCATGGGTCCGCTTTCTTCCGGGAGCGCATCCGTAGTCATGACATCCTCCGATGCTTCCATCCTCTTCTTCTCCTGTTGTTGTTGTACTACATCATCATCCTTATCGTTCCCATCCTTGTTGTTACGTTCTTCTTCTTCTTCTTCGTCCCCGGCCCTCCTCTCCTTCGCCGCTTCGCGTACTTCCTGCATCGGAGTCTCCGGCATCTCCGGCCTGGGCTTGAAGGCATCCCCCCCTTCCCCGCGATGCACCCCGTTCCCCCCATCGTCAACGATGATATCCTTGTCCGGAAAATCGGTAACTTCGGAAGTGCCATCGTCGTAATGAATCTTGATTTTCCGCCCCTTCTCCGCCACTCCGCTAATGGTGCCCCCGTACCACTTTAACTTGCGCGTCAGTCGTCCGTTGACATTGGCCTTCTTCACGAACCTCACCTTGACCCTCAGCCCCGTACTGACAGACCGACGCTGTCGCTTTTGGGACATGACGCCAATGTGCTGCAACGTCGAAGGCAGCGGAGGCTGGACCGTCTTGGAGACTGCTTGGGACGATTGCGAATTTTTATTATCGTTGGCGGCTTCCTCGACGGCAACGGTGGAGGGGGAGCCCGCGACGGAGGGGGAATCGTGGACGGCGGACGGTTCTTCCACTTCGCCGATGAACTCTCCTTGTTCGTTTAGGAAATCGCCGGGCTTTTCGTCGTCTTCGTCTTCGTTGTTGTTGGTTGTAATAGTAGGTGGTTCGGGGCGGTGCTTGGGAGGACGGCCCACCGGCCTCTTCTCCACAACCCCGCCGCCGCCGCCGCCACTTTGCTGATTCTGCTGCTGCCCCTGCTGCTTCTTCTTCCAATGCTCCCTTATCGTGTTCGCCGCATCCGCGCTCATCCGCTCCTGCTCCTTCTTCCGATTCGCCAACTTCTTGGCCATCTTCTGCTTCTTCTTCATCCGCACCCTCCTCTTCTCGTCCCTCGCATCGTCGACGCTCGATTTTTCGTCCCCTCCGTCGTTGTCGTCGGAGGACATGTCCGCGTCGAACAGTTCTTTCGCCTCGCGATCGGCGGCGGCGACGGTGGAATCGTCGCTGGACTCGTCGTCGGAGGAGGATTTGAGGGAGGATTCGCTGCCGGAGGAGCCGTTGTGGGAGGAGGAGGAGTCGTCGTCGTCGTCGTCCTTGACTTCTCCTTCCTCGGAGGAGGAGGAGCTGTCGTCGGAGGAGCTGTCGTCGGAGGAAGAGCTGTCGGTGCTGCTGGAGGAACTGCTACTGCTGCTGCTGCTCGAGCTGCTATCGCTGCTGCTGCTCGAGCCGCCGCTCGACGAAGACGAACTCAACGTGGAACTCGAACTCCCGCCGCCCCCCTCCCCCGGCATCATCATGCCGTTCCTCGAACAACCCCCCTCCCCCACGACGCGACCCATGCCGCCCAAGTGAATCTCCGCCCCCCCTCCCCCCTCCTCGATCCTCCTCGCCAATTCGTCCTGCGCCTCCTTCCTCCTTCGCCTTTTCTGCCTTCGCAGCGTCTTTCGTTCGGCCTCCCTTTTGCGTTCCCGCTTCTTTTGCTTTTCGCGCGCTTTGCTTTCGGAACGTTCCTGGCGCTTGAGGCGTCGGAGCTCCTTGTCGGAGAGGCCGAAGGGGGTTTGACGATGGGAGGGGTGTTGGGACGACGAACCTTTCGAATTGCGTCCGGGGAAGCCCAGTTTTGCGGTGGAGGAGTTTTCGAGGGATTGTTTTAGGGCTAGGCGGAGGGAGCTCATCTTCTTTATTGTTGTTGTTTTCTTTGTTATTCGGCAGCGCGATTTTAATTGATTAATTGTCGTTCCCTTGCAATGCGGTAGATTTATGGGGCGGTCACTTCAGATTGCTGCTATTGACTTTCGCTTCATCCTCTTCTGCTGATTGCTGATTTATTGATGGCAAAGAAATAATGATTGAAACGGCCTACGATACGATAGCTCACACTCACATGACGTGAGCGTCGGTCGTCCAACTCCAGCGGAAATTTGGCGATCTCAAACCTATCTAGAAGTATCTAGAGGTAGGAGTAACCGCTCACGTAGAATATCGCCAAATCCCATGGCCGCCGACCAGCCATACATCCTTTATTATTTTTCACGAAATCTCTCCGCCATCCCCACCATAACAAAATCACCCTCCGCCGGAAATCCAACTCATCCCATTCACCTCACCTACCCCACACCTACTGTACCCCCTCCAGCCATAAGTACTCTCCTCGCCCCCCATTCACACATCAATAATAATATTGTAAAAACGATGTCATCCGAAGCGCACACCCCCACGGGATCCAACCAGGATCTCAAATCCGGACCCTTCAGCGTCCTGTACAAGGCCGTGCAGGGAAATACGCAAGTATTGGTAAACGTTAGGAATAATCATAAATTGTTGGGCAGGGTCAAGGCTTACGATAGACACATGAATTTGTGAGTTGCTCGATCGATCGATATAATATTCGTTGATTCATGGTGTTTATATTATTTTTTTGGTGGTGTGGACTATTATCCTAACTTTGTTTATTCGAGATTGAATGAATCGCTCACATGATATTATTATTTTATCAATCAATGACCGACCATACTATTTTATTTTTTATTCAATGAAATCCAAACGATAACGCTCAATATAATAATATACGCACAGACTGCTAGAAGACGTGAAGGAAATGTGGACGGAATATTCCAAGGGAGGCACCGGACGCAAACGAGGAACGGCCCTGAACAAGGATCGATACGTTAGCAAAATGTTTTTGAGGGGCGATTCGGTTATTTTGGTGGTTAGCAATCCGGCGGGCTTGGCCGCTTCCTAAATAATATTATTGGATATGGGGGGACGGAGGGGAATGCTGCGCATGGGGCGCGCGTGGGGATCGATTGCATTATAGATGGATGGGGGTGGGGGAGGAGAAACAAAAAATACTTGACAAATAATAGATACGGCACTGCGGTAGCGAATACCTTCAACGAGAGGGTGCGAATTTTGAGGGAGGATTCGTAGAATATCTTTCGTTGTCAAAACAATTTACTCGTGGCGAGTTAGGCGGTTGGGGTTTATTGCATTTTGGCAATGTCGCAATATTATTGTCTGGACATTCGTATTGCCCAAAAAGTGATGTAGGCGTTCGTTGAGAGGTGTCAAGAGTTTCCTGATTCATAAGGTGAATACTAGTTTAAAAAAACTCCATATTTTGGGTATCTGAATCATCATCCCAGCAGTGATCTGGGGTAAGATGCGGTTCCAGAGATATGCTTCGTCTCTTTACTACTACGTATCATCTCTTAACATTTTCCATTAAATCAACAACTTCTAGCCCAGGAAAGACCTCAATTAGCAGTGTCTAAACCCTTTCCATTGTCATACTGACTACCCTGCCTTCATTGACACCTTCGCCTAGATGGAATTTATTAACAGGTATTGAGGTTGCTGAAGAGTCTGCTGATTCATAAAACGTGAATACAAGTCAAAAATTCTCCATGTTGTGGGTATTTGAGTTCCCTTATCGGCAGTGGCGTGGAGTAAGATGCTGTTCCAGGGATATGGTCATGGGATATCCTTTTACTTTATCCCCTTACTTCTTATCATCTCTTCGCGGTTTCCATCACATCGACAACTTCCTGCCCGGGACCGACCTCAATCAACATTTTCTGAACCCTTACCATTGCCATAGTGAACACCCCGCCTTCGCAATCATTAATACCATAAGATATGATCAAAGACCCTTCAACATCGCTTCCCACCACATCAAGACCCGATGCGAATTGTATAATATCACCATCGTCCGTCGGCGGTCGAGATTCATCACCAGCAGGCACCGAATTGGCCCGAAAGACAAACTCGTTCGAAAGCCGCTTCAACTTGAACTCTTTTGCGTCTCCCTGCCTGGCAATCGTGAAGAAGGCGTGAGTGTAATGATGTCCGTGCAATGCAAACTCCGATGATTTACGATTTTCCGGTCGATGGAAGTGAGCAATTCCCATGAGTTCGCCCGTGGATGGCAGCGGAACCATGTACCCGTTCGTGCCGTGAATGTTGGACTTGTTGGGTTTCGATCCCAATCGGCGATGCCGCGGTGTGCGATGATGCTCTGCGGGGAGCCGATTGTTAAAGTTCGGTTCGGAAGAGTCCGCTTCGGAAATATCAAAGACTGCCATCTGGCCATTTCTACCGCTACCGTCATTGCCGACCTCCAGCAGCCGTCGGTTATTGTTTTTCAACTTGGCTTCGACATCATCAATGTTGATATCATCCTTCACCGTCACAGGATCCACCCAAGTCAATGCCTTCAACTTTGGATTCGACACCCACTCCACCTCCCCGTCGTCATTCCTTCCCAAAGGCTCCTCCGATATCAATGCGATATTCCTACCACAGCACACCCGCACCGTTTCGCTCGCCTTCACGTACGCCACAAACTTGACATCGCCATCGCTCCGCCCACCATCGCTCCCACCCTTCTCCTCCGCCTCCTCGAAATGAATCGGATTGTGAATCTGATCCTTATACCCGAACAGCGGTCCGTTCCTATACAGCACCCAAACCCTCCCCAAATGGAAGAACAATCGCGGATCATCGAATTCCTGATGCATCCTCGCGAATCCCCCTTCCTCCGCCTTTTCGGGCTGGAGGGACCGCTTCGGCCCGGCGCCGTACGCGGCATCCCGTTCCAACAAAAGGGTGGTCTGCGCCAGCGTTCGAAATGGCAGCGCGGTTGCGGTGGCGGAAGAAGGAGGGGCGAGCACGGCGATGACGGCGCGTTTTCCTCCCTGCGGCTCTTCGTGGAGGGAATTGCGGTATTCGTCCGTCTGTTCGGGCGTGAAGCCGAATTTGCACTGTCCCCCGCCGAAGATGCTCACGCTCATGAAGAGCGAATCCAGGACGACGTCGGAGGGGAAGGCGGAGGCTACCGCCGAGAGATGTGCGGGATCCAATCGTACATGTTGTTGTCGTTGATCGTTCTTCTTCTTCTTCGAATCGGACGCTAAACTATACGGATTGGGCGCCAGGGAAATCACGCTGGGATTGTGTCCGTCCGTAAAAGGCAGCCGTTCCTTCCCGTCGTCGCCAACGAGATTTTCCCACGAGGTTGTGTCCAAACACACTTTTACCGGAGGAGTTTGATCCATAATAGTAGTAGTATGACTACTACTACCACTACTACTCGTTGATGATGATGATATTATCGCATTGTCATTTTCGATCGGGTTGATGATGATGGGATGCTGGCCTCGGATGTAGGCGGCATCGGAAAGGAAATTGGGTTGCGATTTTTTGGAGGGCAGGCCGTAGAGTCGATTGGAGGGGTAGGATCGGAACGCGCACTTGTCGTGATTTATTCCGGCAGATGATCTATCAAGGATAATATTATCGCCAGCGCCGCCTTTTACTTTTATTGCTTCTATGTTTGTTCGAGTTTGAGTTTGAGACGACGATTGTTGCAACGACTGCTGCTGCTCGTGCTGCTGCATCGCATTCTTCGTGAACACGCCATACGATAAGAAAAGAGATCCCGCGCTCACGAGGAGGACGGATGCCAGCATGATCCACGTCCGTATCCGCGCCGTCGATCGACGCGTATTATTATTGCCGCTGGATCGAAGAAGGGGCTTGGATCGATGATGTTGTTGGTGTTGGTGTTGTTTTGCGACTCCATTATTTTGATTTTGGGGTTGCGGTAGCATTGTTGTTTTCCCGCGGTAGACCGTCATGATGATGCTACCTACCACACGAAAATTGGTAATGAAGAGGGGGGGGGATAGCAACAGAGGTCGATTGCCTATTGCCTTGATTGTACACGGGTCTGCTTTGGAAGGCTATGAGCTCTGAACTACCCTGTTTCCGCTCTGCCGCTGTATGTCGTTGGTCGTTGCGTTGTGGCAGGTTGTGGCGTGGGCCGTTCTGCAAGATCCCGTATGGTGGGTACGTATCGTACGTACGTATTAATAGCGCGGTATT
>JALLAS010000813.1:0-11300 GCA_036939415.1 Detonula confervacea
GACAATCCTGGCGTAAATCCTGGCGTCATTCGTCCCGGCGTCATCGGAACTGCTGGAAAGAAGGAGTAGTAGACTGAACTGGATCTCCATCAAGCACACCTAATAGAATACATCATGGTCCAAATTACTTGGTGGCTTTGGCAGTTTTTAAATCCTACAGTACTTCAACCAATCATGCCTCGTTGGACCTAGTGGAGAACGCAACAACTAAAGGAGGGGTGCAATGCAAAGTTGAACAACTCAACTGGATCCCCATCCAACAGCCCAACCAACCGACTGCCCACCAAGCACATCAAGTAGTGTATGCCTGCTGGTACCTTTGTTAGCTGTTAAATCCTACCTAGTTCCTCGGCCGAATATCCCTTGTTGGAACTAGTAATGGATGTCAGTACTGAAGGAGGAGTACAATGCGAAGTTAGAAAAACTCAACTGGAGCCCAATCCAACAGGCTTTCCATCAAGCGCACCAAGTGATGTGCACCTGCTGGTACCTTTGGTAGCTTTTAAATCCTACCCAGTATGGTACCTCGGCTGAGTATCCCTTGTTGGAACTTGTGGTGGATGTCAGTACTGAAGGAGGGGTACAATGCAAAGTTAAAAACTTGACTGGAGATCATTCAACACTCCATCAAACCAGCTGCCTAACAAGCGCACGGAGTGGTGTGTGCCGTACATTGGGAGTTTACACAAACACAACACAAGGTCAGAGTTGGCAAGGGGACAGCACTGCCGAGCCCTCTATGGGCTCATATCCATAAATGTATATGGGAAATTAAGATACATTCGCATCAAATTGATCAAACAAACAAAAACATGTGACTCTACCGGTTCCGATCAGGCATCTAGGATTGAAACCAGTGATTCGAATCTGGGATATGCAGCTCTGCTGCTCACCCCTGGTCACGCAGAGGCGTCACATTGGCCTACTGGGAGAACATAGACCTTGAGCCAGACGCTTTGTGACTGGACTCAGCAAGAGCAACGACTCTCTTTTCATTACTTTGTAGTGACTACTCAGCTATAAGCTTCCAGTTTTATTATCATTATTACGTTCAAAGAGTGATACTTTCAGTTCTATCATTTTGAGACCAGACAGCTGTTTCTGGTTTGATTTTCACAATTCTATTTGTACCATACACAATTGCTATTGCCCGAGGGATTCATAATGTCAGAGGGATGATGGGAGAAGTGGCATCTTTTGCTCTAAAAAGCTGCACCTTTCTACATGTGAATTAATGTCATTTCTATTATTTTCTGCATTGCAAATGCCAAGCTTTGGTTTGTCGCACTCTATGATAGAATTGGCTCTCACCATAGTTGGTAAAACGATTGCAAAAGAACAGATGCTTGATTTGCAAACATCAGCACCTATCTTTTGATCGCAGGCAATATCAATTCCCTGATGCACACATTGTCAATGTATACTTGGGAGCAATTTTGTTCAATTTTTTGAGTACATGTCCCAACAATTGAATTCCGCGATGGTATCTCTACAGCTTGGATGGAATTGTATCAGAGCTTAGGTTTTACTCTTGTACTTGCCACTTGAACCACATAGTGCGCCTCTGTATTCCACACAAATATCATGCCACAGCAGCTGTCACACCATCTACCAGTTGATCAACTGTTCTTTGGAAAAACAAATTTCGTTCTCCATCCACAACATCATCTCCTCTCATAAATGAAAATCTAATCATAACTCCAAGTATATCCTCTTCATGTGTTTGTGAAAATCCCGAGCCTCTATTCTTAGCTTCTTTGAGATTAAATGTTTCCGCCAATATGTAACATTGAGAAAGGCCAGCCATTGTATCATCATCTGCGGTGGCTGAGAGCAATAATTTGGATGCGCCAGAGAGTACTTTTCCTTCCCATCCTTCCACATCGATATGTAAAAAGCCAATTGGATGTATGATGTCGTAGTAATCGTCTAGTCGGTGTATATCAATTAAGTGAATGCTTGATGATGATGATGATGAAGAGTTTGAGCTATTGCTGCATGAATCATCATTGCTATTGTTGCGTCCCCCCTGCATTCCCACGGGTACTGAATCTACAAGAGACGATACTTCATTCAGTTGTGATGTAATGATTTCAGAGGCACATTCCCCCAACCCATCAGGCTCTACCACCGTTTCATAAGACGTCCTACCATCAAACTTGCACCAATCCTTCACCTGCTCTCTCCGTGCCTTCGCACCGCCAATGGAGGTTTCATCCCCCAGGACACAAGATATCACCTTGATAGCATCGGAACCAAATCCATTGGCTCTCGCACAATCCTCGATGAATTGAGCTTTTGTAGGATTGGGCTCAAATGCCACGAAGCGAATATCATCTCTGTTCAAGGTATCGCGCGCATAAAGTGCCATGGTAATGACCGTATCTCCGAAATGCGCCCCCGCATCCACGAAACATGACCCATGAGGCAAATTGTACAACAGGGATGCTTCAAACTTTTTAGTCTTGCGACATCGCCATAATTGATCATCCTTCCCCGACCAAGTTCCCTTTTTGGGCTTGCCTGGGATTTTATTCGTGTCCCATTCTTTTATTTTGTTGCCCAGGACAGTTTTGGGGATTTCCCATGTCATGGTGGTATTCTTCCCTCTGGTTGTAAGCAGTGCGCGATGTGGAGTTTTGAATGTGAATATTCTGATGATGCTTTGGAAGAGTAGTTCACAATGCTTCGTCTATAAACTCATCGCAGTAGGTTGGTGCAACATGAAACATGAATAGGTAACAGTTTATCCAAACTATTGGTGGCCATTAGTCATGAAGATGACTTATCGGCGGACTATCAAACTAGAATGTACCGACCGATGAACGTTCCGCGACAAACGCCAGCCCTAGAAGCTTGAGAAGAGGGAGGGCAGTACACCTGCGCTGTTGCATCGATGATATTGGATAATGATGCATCACAATGGGGCGGGTTGACTCAATCAAAATGGTGAGGTTTTGGCTTTTATTTGGAATCAATGATCACAAAAAATCACAACTCACAACACGATCGGGAAAGCAAGAGGGGATTTTACAGATGGCGGGAATGTTTAGCGATGACGCTACAGAAGGTTAGTGTATACTTGTACTAGACAGTATCGCTATATCCACGTCACTGTTTGGATCCAACCTGATCCAACTTCCTTGACCTCGATGACGAGACGACCATGCATGGCGCGTAGCGTGTCACACGGTAATTTCCTCCCTATCTCGACCAACCTCACCAGACACATTACATACACAAGAAAATTAGCAACACCAACTACCTTCATCATGTTCTCCCGCACCCTGCTATGCCTAGCCGTCCTTGTGGCTGTTGCCACCGCGTTCTCGTCAGTAGAGCCTCCATCCAGGGCGAGATCGACCTACACTCCCATGAAGCGCGTTGGCTTGGCGACTCCTCGTGAGTGTTTGATGTCGTCGTCTTGCTCGCGATATTTTTTGTATTATTTGACCATGCCAGATTGCCTTTTTACCAGCTCCGAAAACTGACTTCAAACGTCCCATTGCGATGACATTTCTGCACTTCTTCAGCGCCCTCCTTCAACCGCGGCCGCTGCAACAACCAAAACGGCCTCTGCATGTCCGCCGAAGAAGATGCCGCCGCACTCCGCGCCCAGGCCAAAAAGCTCCGCCAGGAGGCCGCTGACGCCGCGGGCGTTCCGGTCGAGGAACTGTCGGCCGTTATTCAAAACACGGATGGTACCGTGTACGATGACGAGGAGCTAGAGCCCATCAGGGAGAATGTGTCGAGCGCCATGAAGGATCGTCTGCGAAGGGAGGCAAGCGCGGGATTGGATTCGGAGAAAGGTAATACCAATGTTATTTTGTACATTTCTGTGGCGATCGTGATTTTGGTGGCGGCTGCTGGACAGGGTATCCTCTATTAAGCTGGGAAATCATGGGGATGTGTGCCATCAAAACCTTGAGGTTTGAAGGTTGAGCACAAGTGCTAGCTAGCTATCGGTTGAATCAATGAGTTGTGACACCAAATTTGGTCACAATTGAAACTGGGGAGAGCAACAACCTTGAGATATTAATGGACCTTGCTCGGGGGAAAACAATTAAGCCATTATTCTTTTCCAATTATATCTGCACAAACACAAACGAACAGTGATTCTGACCGGGCTCACAAGCCAATGATCAAGTTCCTGGTGATCTGGGGCTGGGACTGGGATCTTTGGGTCACATCAGTGTTGACAATGAACAAAATGAGGAGAAATTAACAAGAAAAATCTTCCTAATATCAATCTATTTACATGTTATGAACAAACAATTCAATTCAACTCGATTACTGCTGGCCTGACCTGAACAAAGATACCCTTACAAAATCACTGCAGTAACTTGCTTGCCATCGTATTTGTCACGACATCTCCATCATTAGCCATGGCATCCTCAATTACCTTAAGCGTATCTGCATTTCTGCCAAATTTGGCCATGCCTGCTGGTGTCCTGGCTCCTCTACCCTTTGCATCAATCCCTGTCTTGGCAGTGAGACTCACACCACTATCAATCAGCAGTTTCACCATATCGTTACACCCTCTTTGGGCTGCAATGTGGGCTGGAGTGTAGCCGTTAACATCCTTAATGTCAATTTCAAGCTCGTCATGGCAAATCAAGATTGCTGCTATCTTGAGGAATGGATCAACTGTAGTATCATCAGCATCGTCGATCGTTGATGAATTGTTTTCGTTCGAAGCAAGAAAACAGGCTACATGCAAGGCAGTGGATCCTCGATGATTTGCCTTGTTACAATCTGCTCCTTTGTCTAGAAGCAACTGAACGACATCAGCACTTCCAGACCTCGTGGCCGCATGCAATGCAGTGTTTCCGAATGCATTTTCGGACTCGGCTGCCTTCCCATTCGATGCGTCGATGAGTACTCGACAAACTTCCTTGGCTCCGGCATTAGCAGCTTCGTGAATCGGCTCGTTGCGATTGGAAATGAGAGCGGCCGACACTCTGGCACCTCTTTTGACCAATTCTTCGGCACAGAGGGCGGAATCGGAGTTTCTGGCGGCAGCATGCAGCGTTCCGAGCATTTCGTCGTCTTTGCTCCAGTAGTTTGTATTGGCTCCCTGTTCTAATGCATCACGAAGCTGTTGGATGTCTCCATCGCTGGCTGCGTTATATAGCTGAGTATTCGCGGCTGTCTCCCATTGACTCTCGCCGCAAAGGTAATCTGGGATTTGTTGCTCCTGCGATGTTTCCATCTTCTCGATGATGGCCCGCTCCTGTGCTGTTCCCATTTGTTTTGGAGTTGGTGATTTGACTGCCGTTGATTTGATCAGCTCTTCTCAATTTCAATTGGATTGGATCGATCGCTCGAGAACAGATGAAGAATGCATGAGATGGATTACAAAGAAGTTGATTGTTTTTTGTCATGGAAAAATTAAAAAATGCTATTTTTTTGCCTGGAGACCAACCTCCTACGCAGAATCGTAGCAGAATGAGAATGCTCAATGATCCCGTGAATTTTCATTTGGCATTGCCAAATTCTTCTCCAAGTCCAAATTGAGTACCGAAATCATCATTGCCACCCTGCTTCAAGTCCATTTGCTTAAACATCTTCTCATCAATCTGGGTAGTCCCTCCACCTAACCCGCCACCAGACGAAGCACTCAGTCTAGGCCACGCCAAAGAAACGCATTCTTCCTTAGCCTCTCCACCGCCAGCTAAATTTCCAATCAATTTCGTGGCCGCTTTCCATGCCCCTTCCTCTGGCTTGTGTCGATCGGAATACTTCTTCGGTAAATAACGCTTCGGCACTTGTTTCTTTGTAATTTTGACCAGTAATTTGTGTTTTTTCACGATGGACTTGACTGCTTCGGCTTCTCCGTACAATCTTGGGACGTGCAAATGATATCTCTTTCCTTCGTGCGTAACGCCGATGTATAGGCCTTCGTTGTTTTCGCCGATTAATCGAACTTCTACTTGATCTTTGAGTATACCTGCAGTATCCCATTTCATTGTTTTGGTAGATGAGATTGGTAGGCTGTCAATGTGTATCTTTGACACGTTTCCTTTGCCGTCATCGTCCCACATGTATTTCGTAATTGGAGTTGATGCCGTTAATTTTGGTTTTGGTCTTTCTTTCGTATCTTTTCCCTTTGGTTGCATGTTCTCTTCTTGGCTGTCAACTTTTGCTGCGTCTTTCTTTGACTTATCATCTACACTGACACCCCCTTTGCTGAGTAATTTAGGACCATTCATGTCATAATCTTCGGCGCGTAATCCATCTTTGTACCCGCCTCTATTCAGTATTTGTATAGTGCATGAAATATCATCAGATTTTTGCGTTTCGCGAACAGTTGAATTGAGTCACACAACATAACATAGCGATAATCGATACACTCACCCTGTGGAATGCTTGTTGTGCGCATGATAGTACGATGATTCGAAGGGTCTATCAGATGCAGCAGCTTCCTCGCCACCGGATGCGTGCACGATGGGCTTTTGCTTCACGGAAAACACGTTCCGTAGTTTACCATCGCCATCGTTATCGTCGCCCTTCGTTTGTCCGTCATCGTCATTTCCCTCTTTGGCATCACTGATGGGCACCTCCTTCACGCTAATTTTTGCTGCGGCCGAGGCCCATGTTTCGCTTGATTCCTTCTCGAGCCGAGCTTTCTTTTTATCGTTGCCCTTCTTGAACCATAATATCAGTGCAGCCCCGAACAATAAACTGGCAATGGCGAGCCCGAAGAGTTCATGATATCCTTCGATTAGCCGGGAATATTCAGAGACGGTAGACGTCAGTTTTGATCCCATGGTCCTGTTGCGTCTTGATTAGTTGCCTTGACAAGGAGGTCGTTCTAAGTCGCGTTCGTTGTGCATGCAATAGGAATAGCAGTAGCAATGGCGAACGAACAACGACACTCTGCTGAGGCTCTTTCTAGAGACAGCGACATGATGTCATTCTATTCTGGTCATTCCAAGCAATGGCCATGGTTTGGGCGGTTATGTTGTGTAGTTATGTTGTGGTGTTGGTTGTCGTCGCATCGAGCACGAAATACTATAGGATTCGGTTTTTACTGTGCATGCACAAAGAATCCACACGCGCTGGGGACGCGAATACGCGAACGTCGCCTTTATGAACTGCGTCCTAAAGTTCAAAGATGACGTCACCATTGGATCTTCAGCATAGCTAGTAGCAGATCCTTTTGTCTTGGATCTTTTGGCTGTCCCCCACCACAAAATCTATCTACAACAAGCAGATCCAAATCGAAAATCCTAGATCCAAATCCAAGTCAAAAGAACAGAATTGCCACAACGCCCGCCAGAGTAGCAAACAGAAGCAATGAAATCTCTGACAACGGTAGCGCTGGCCTTCACGGCTGGAAGCAACGTCGCGGCATTCTGCCCAGGCAGATCGACGGTCATCCAATCGCCAACGTCACTGTCCAGCAAACAAAACGACAGCAACGACACAGACTCCTCCAACAGCCGAAGATCATTCCTATCCAAAACCCTATCGACCCTACCCTACCTCCTCCCCATCACCGCCAACGCAGCCTCCGTCCCAGTCCAACGAGCCGTAGGAGGCGCCGAGGTAAAATGCCGCGAACAAGGAAACTGTCTCGAAACCTTCGAGCTCGACGGCGCCGTGGGATGGAGCTGGGGCGCCGCCGATCGATGCGACGCCAGCGATCCCCTCTGCGGAGCGGACGGACGGTTGCGCGAGGAGGTATTGCGGGGGAAGCCCGTTCCGCCGAAGGTCGACGGTTTGGAAATTACCAACGTGGTGGAGTTGGCATTGACGGTTGGTGTGGGGAGCAATGCATCTTCGCAAACGTTGAAGATGGGTCTGTACGGAAACAAATGTCCGGAGCTGGTGAAGGAACTGACCGATCTGTGCGGAAAAACCGGAATGATAACGAGCGAGAACTTATTGCTCGGGGCGCCGGTCAAGCTCGGAGACGGACGCGGATCCATGACCTACATCCGTCCGGACGAACGATTGGAATTCGGAGTATTTTCTCAAAAGATTGCGTACGCTAAATCGATTCGAAAGGCCAAGGCTCCGGATGAGTTCGTGCCGCAGCCGCGACCCAGCGGAAAGCGATTGGAGGCGGCTCGTGCAGAGCAATCGGGCAGAATCCACGATGTGGCCGGGTTGATATCGGTGCCGAAGGAGGGGATCGGGTATGGGGGGTTATTTCTTGGCGGGAAGGATGATGAGGCGTATGCGAGTGCATTTCAAATCACGGCGTCTTCTGTACCGGATATGGACAAAGAGGGTAGGAAGGTGATTGGTCAGATTTTTGATAGTGATTCGATGGACTTGCTTGCGCGTTTGGCAGGGAGTCCTACGAGGAAAATGATCCCCGGGCAGAATGGCGGTAAGTGATATTTATGCGTTACCATACATGATCCATCTGCATGATGAAGAACCTTTTGAACTCATTCCATTCTTCTCACGTTACAGGAACACCGCTCAGCAAAGTGGTGGTGGATGATTGTGCAATCTATTCTGTGTCAGATTTGGTGGCGAAGGAGTAGATGCAATACATGCAATGAATGGAAAGCTTGCATTGCTGTTGTCGCCAAAGGGCTCGCCAGCTAAGCAAGAGCAAAGAATTATCTGTGTCCCAATCAGTTTTAAAAAACTCCAACTAAAGCATTTCCTGTGGGTTGAGATTGATAGAACACTGTTTGTACTTGCAGAATGAGACGAAAGAGTAGTGCTAATAGTCCATGCCTGCTGATGCTTGTCGATCAAAATTCGAGATGTAGCCCTTATGCATCCGTCAGGTTTCCTCATCTCTAACACACACACACAATAACCTGAGGTAGCGCCTTTGAGCAACACAGATAACAAAGTCGCAGTACTTCAACCACAGTCAAACTAAAAGCTTTTGTTGCCTCTACTGTTCCATGTGATCTATCATTGGATTTTGTCCAAACAGCGTAACTTACAACTCGACCATGCGCAGTGCATATGTTTGGTGGTTGGTGTGACTTCGATTCGGTCTGACCAAAACAAACTGTGCATTCGTCAATTGCAAATTGCCATTAGCTATTTGCATTTTGCAGAAATCAATCATAATGTGCAAATTATCATGGGTTACAAATAATACTCATACAATGAACGGAATCATACTTTATATTGTACTTACTTTGGCTTGCATATTGCTTTGGCTTTTCACAGGACTACATTAACGCTGGTCTGATTTGAATGCACTATTGATTGATGCTAGACGCTCGTGAGCTCAAGCGCGAGCGCGGACAGACTTACCTCAAATCCTGCTAATAGCAATGCTAAAACAGACTTCTAGATTGAGCATCAATACTAACTGATTACTGTGAAAGTTTATGGGTGATAAATCCAATACATGTATCTACTTTCACATCATTCTTACATCTCATATCATCTCGCTGAAACAAAATCCTTCAGATGATAAATATCCCTCTAACCATGATTCTATGAGTTGAAGGAGTGGAAGCATTGACATTGCCATACATTAGAAGTCCACCCAATCAAGGGAGGCCGTGTCTGTGAAGTAGCATGTAATTTAACAAATCCAAAGGAAGGTGGAGCGGATCAGATGAGAGTGCAGTTATATATGGATTAATCGTAAGAACAAATAGGAAAGAATTTCATCAAAGAAGATAGATCCTCCAACAATATCATACAACACTGTGAGGATTATGATAGAGGAGTGATTTGTAAATTCCAAGGAAATGTGCCATTACCACACCATATTATATCTATTGCACAATAATTATTTGCAATTTTTTGTCATTCCCCCTCCCTCCATTTCTGAATTTCCTCATCAGCCTCATGAGTTTAGTTTGTGGTTTTTTTCATTTGTCTGTGGGATATCTTTGTGTGGCCGTTATTGTGTTGTGATTGCATCAAAGCAGATAGCTAGTAGTCATTGCTCCTTTTCCTGACTCGACAATCCCATCAGCGAAGCAATGCCCTATTCCATGCCAAAGCAATCCTCACGGCCAGTCGCCCCTCTAGCTACGTAGAGAGAGTATGACGATGATCATGATAGCTAACGGCCATCCACAAATGAGAATTGACACCGACCATGGTGGCCGATCGATCAGGCAGACCTGCGTCGGATGGCCGGAGAGGCATGACGGGCATCAAAAGATGCGTTAACCAGAAGGAAGAACAGCGGGCTGAGCCAGACTGAGCCGATCTAAGCCAATGCAGTGTGACGTGTGGCTTCTCCGGCGGCGGCCATTCCGCTGCAATGCTGGTTGCAGCGGCACCGTTCACCTTCTCGATTGCTGCCTGCTGATAGCGGGTATCATCCTCCATCATGGGGCGGCAATCGGGAGCTGTTGTTGTGGCCAGCAGTCATGAGGCTTGACGTCGTAGGGGACGATCGACGATCGGCCATGGTCGATGAAGGTCGATAGACGTATCCATTTTACAATTATTTCCCCCAAATATTTCCACTTTTTGAATTATTTCCACTTTCTTCTGAATTATTTCCACTAACTATTTCCACTTTTTGAATTATTTTCACTTTTATATTTCCACTTTTGAATTATTTCCACTTTTATACACTTCAGAATTATTTCCACTAATTATTTCCACTTATTAAATTATTACCACTTTTGATTCTACTTATTGAACTACATCCATTTATTCTGTTTAGCTTTCAATTTTGGTCAATTATTATTATTTTCAACAAATCCTTTTCACTTTCATATTCACAAAGTAAATTTGTTTTTCTCCAAAAGTAAAAATGATCTTTTCTGTTCCATTTAAAATACGTCAACGCGCATCTTCTAGGACTACATTAATGCTGGTCTGATTTGAATGCACTATTGATTGATGCCATGCAAGAGCTAGAAATCATGTCAGGGCACTTTTTTCAATTACCATAACCACAAAGTGGTTTCGTGCCCCGTAGCAGGGTGTACTGATTCCTACGTGGAATTGCAGGAGCTGGGGGAGAGGAAGGTCGTCACCATGACGGCCAAAACCCACCCCTATACTCATCCCTGCAAAGGAACAGTGCACTTCAAGTCACCCCCCCACCCTCTGTTTCGTCCCAATCAAGCCGGTTGCAACAAGAACGGACTTTTTTATGGCATCACGGCTAGGAGATGTTAATTCCGCGCCGGAATTCCGCTTCCAGCCAGAATTCCTGCTCCGACGGACTTTTTCCAGCCGGATTGTAACGATTTCCCAATCGGAATCAGCCCCGGAACGACCGTACATACCAAGACCTCGTAGAATCAACGTAGGAACTCCCAAAATGGACGAGGATGAAGATCAGAAAGCTATAGTATAGCAGTTCCTATGTACAACCTCTTACCTCTTACCTCTTCACG
>JALLAS010000814.1:0-11276 GCA_036939415.1 Detonula confervacea
GAGGCACCAAGACTGGTAGTATATCTTCCACTTGGGTGGGCCAGTTCACTACTAGAAACAATATAAATGCATATGCCAAAGCTTTGCACATATTTAGCACAAGTGCTGGTAAGTATTATGACAACTTGATCTTATTTTGCGAGCAAGTTTAGATTCGATCTCTCAAAAACATATTAAGGTAATTTTTGCTAAGATTAACGCATGTTGGTAAGTAATATTGCATCATAAAAATAAATTAACGGAATCAACCTCAGTTTTGCAAACCCAGCCACAACTATATGTTATTTTGCGAGCGAGTTTAGATTCGATCTGTCAAAAAACAAATTAGGTACTTTTTGATGATAATAACGTATATTGGTTAGCAATATTGCGTCTTAGATAGAAGTTAATAGAACGAACCTAAGTTTGACAACTTTTTTTGCAAAAAGATGGCCGAAATTTTCCACATCCAATTGAAAAACACGGTCGCAAGACAATCGCGCTCATTCAAATACTACATAGCTGTGACATGAATGACACACGAAAAAAACAAAGGCCAACAACATGATCATATCATGGCGCGTGTGGTCGTATGTAGATATTTCGCTAATGCTTTTCATTCTCTGTATGCATCTTTCATCTGTAGGCGTGCACATACGCGACCAAGCAAGACACATGGAGAGTGGAGAGTCACAAAGGAACTAAGTATTATAACTTCTTGATCTTATTTCACGAGCGAGTTTAGATTCGAACTGTCAAAAACATATTGAGGTAATTTTTCTCTAATAATAATGCATATTAGTTAGCAATATTGCGTCATAAAGATAAGTTATCATTATAATAGTGCGTGTCAGTATAATTGGTGATATCGTATTGATAAGATATTAAAAGTGAAGCGAAAAGCGAATACCCCTATAACACGAATGCGTGTCATATTCATAATATTGGTCATGTCTGCGCGCATATCAGTGCAATAAGTGATATCGTAGCGATGGGATATAATCCACGACGCGATGGCATTGAAGATAAAAATTGCGAACCAAGCCCCCCCAATTTTGCAGGGGAAACAGAACGACAAACTACTAACTACCGACATATAACAACATCGTTTGACCCGAGGAAAAGATGGTGGAGGGCAAGGGGCGGGCTTTCCCCTCAAATCATACACGAACAACAACAAGGACGGACAACGAATAACGACGGACGACAGACGAAAAACCAAGCATTTCATTTGCTATATTATATTGACTAGCCCGCTCCACGGGCTAACATGCTGTGACGAATGTTGTTGCAATGAATGATGCTCCCTCCATACGATATCGTACGGTATGTATCTATGTTTCTTTTTAGAATGCGTAATATTATTCGCACGCAGCCGGCGAGATCGACATTAAGATGCCATGACCTTACTTGCCGTGACGTTGCCATGACATTGCAGTGAAGTTGCTGTGAAGTTGACTGGCACGTTGGTCAATGCCAGTCAACTTCACAGACTTAATTGTAATGTCATAGCAACGTCACGTCAACTTCACAGGATCGTCATGTCAATCTCGTTGCGCGCCAGTGCGTCCTATACATTCAAAAAAAAGTACGTACATACATACTGTACGGTATGGTATGTATCAATCTAGGAGGTTTCTTGGTCAGCAAAAATCAAGACCAACAACATGATCATATCGCGCACGCGTTGTATTTATATAGTATTTCACTTTTCGCTTATGCTTTTCTACCCATCACTAAATTTGTTATTAACAGTTACTGCGCGAGCTATTTGATGACCTCTTGCCATTTACCTCCTAATCGATGTTCAAGAAACCCATCTTATTCTAAAGGACCGTGAAGCTTTCAAATAAACCAAATTATATGTGGAATTCCCTCGTAGTGGGATAATACTAAATTAGTCGGAATATGGGTATCTTGCTACTTACTCAAATATTGAGTCTACGCAAATGTTTTTTACTATTCCTCTGCATCTTTTTTGTGCATATTTTGGTGTTAGCTTGATGCCGAATTGTAAACGATGAACAATTCACTTCAGCTTCAATTCAACCTAATTGACACCGACATACATCCTCTGGGCCTTTTCTTGGCAACATTCCAATGAGGGGTGGCGTCCCTCCTTCTGGGAACTTCAACTTCATGGTCGACTTCAACATCTCCCTGCTTGGCGCGCCTGCGCTGCCGCCAGATTGTACATAAGGTGGCGTCATTTCCACAACGTCAAATAATTTCTTCCATCATGACTTATGGCCGATAAATACGGCCGTGTTTGAATTGAACAACCCCCACTTATAACTGATGGCATCATCTGCTGAAGCAGATGCCAGCGCTTTGATGGGTATATGGAGGAGGTGCTGGGATGGAATATTGATGGCGTGCCTTATGATCTCCCGGCCGCCACTTCATTAATTCAAAAACAATGTTGCCGCCAACCAGATGCATCCATTCTTCTCAGCCCGATATCAAATGCATCGACCGATCGATCGATCAATAATGGCCGACCGAGGATGCAGTTTGTGGTTGCTGATAATCTACATTATCAGGTATTCCCGGGTGCAGATTCTCATCTACTGCCACCCTGATCCTGCACCAGCACTGTCTCGATCTGTTGACTCGCTCCCAGATCTTGCGCTGCTGTTGTTAGTTGACTTAGGCCAACTATTGAGCATATAATTGCTTATACATATACTCTTGAGTATGGCATTGTGACAATTTTATATTACTTTATTGCTCATTGCTATTAAACTAAATATATAAATGCTCTATTGTTTCATTGTTATTGTTCTATTACTATATGTTATGATGCTGTTTTCATATATGGATATTGGAGGTACCATTATTCATTTTTATTATTGAGCAGCATTGTCTCCTAGTTGGTTCTTTATGTTCTTGTTTTGTGTTCCTTTTGTTTTATCATTGATTGGCAAATTGGGAGGAATTCTGAGTCAATATGTTGCTATGACTAATAATGCGTGGAGTTGTGGAGTAAAGTCATTGTTTGTTGTTGTTTGTTGTTCGAACGGCATCTTGTTGCAATTCTTTGTTTGATCATTTCACCTATCCGCTAGCCCCTCATTCATCACCATTGAGCTATTATTTTTGCTGTTGCTCGTACTGTTACCACTGCCCCTCATTATTGAATTATAATCCCCATTCTGTGGTGATACTTCATCCTTTTATTGTCAGTTTTTTGAAACCAATGGGAGACTTGGCACAGCTGACTCGTCTCGTCATAGACGCAAGCAGGTCTACAATATTGGGTGCATGTGGAGGTGCCATGTTGGCCACATTTGATGCTGATACCTCGGGGACGGAGAATAGGGACTTGAGGACAGCGACATAGCTGGGTGCGAGATTTTTGAATAACTTTTTGCCGGTGCGCGCTTCGGGATAACAAAGAAAACCGTGTCTTGTGTCTTTTTGACCTTGTGGAGAAGCCAAATCTCATTTGGTTCTTCTGGATACCAAGAATTGAAGATGCCGCAGGGGCGGTTCGGAGAGCACTATGGTGAATTGTACATAGGGGAGGAGAATGGCCAATGTGGCAATCTTGTGGCCAATGTGATAGTTGCGTGTTGTTTTGATCTTGTCAATGGTTCTGGAAGGTTCCCGCCAAAAAGATAAAGAATATTTGTCAAACCTTGCAACCTCACGGAGTATATTTTTATCTAGTAATTGTTTTGTTAGGGATCACTGTCCAAAATCACGGTGGTCAGGGCGCACACGCACTCATCCTTCGTCGTATCTTCCCAACCTTACCTACCTACGCACTGGATCTTGCATACAATATCTTCAGGCCCATGTCCGTCCTTTGCCGTATGCTGTCGGCACAAGCATGTGCGACCAAACAAGACACGTGGAGAGTGGAGGGCGACAAAAGAAATAAATATCATAACTATTTCTGGTCTCATTTCGCAAAAAACATAGCTGTGACATCATTGGTACACCCATTTAAGACATGAATAAGTTGTTTGGAAAACAAATACCCCTGTAACGCAAATGTGTGTCATGGGTATCGATATCATCGTGATAGTGCGTGTCAGTATAATTGGTGATATCGTAGCAATGGGATATTTAAAGTGAAGCGGGAAGCGAATATCCCTTCAGCACGAATGCGTGTCATGGTCATGAAAATTGTCATGGTTGCAAGAGTATCAGTGCAATTAGTGATATCGTAGCGATGTGATATAATCCGCGACGCAATGGCATTGAAGATAAAAATTGCGAACCCAGTCGCAACAATGAGTTATTTTGCGAGTAAGTTTAGATTCGATCTGTCAAAAAACAAATTATGTACTTTTGATAATGATAACGCATATTAGTTAGCAATATTGCATCACAAAGATAAGTTAACGGAACCAACCGAAGTTTGACGACGGAAAGCGAATATCCCTTCAACATGAATGCATGTCATGGTCATGAAAATGGTCATGGTCACGCGCGTATCAGTGCAATAAGTGATATTGTAGCAATGGGATATAATCCGCGATCCGATGGGATAAAAATTGTGAACCCAGCTGCAACAATGAGTTATTTCGCGATTGAGTTTAGATTTGATCTATCAAAAAACGAATTATGCAATTTTTGATAATAATAATAACGCATATTAGTTAGCAATATTGCGTCACAAAGATAAGTTAATGGAACAAATCTAAGTTTGACAACGTTTTTTGCGAAAAGATGGCGGAGAGTAGAGATTGGAGCTTCACCCCTAATTTTGGGGGGAAAACAATGACCCACTACTAACTATCTGCGTAAAACAACATCGTTTGACACGAAAAAAATGGCGGAGGGCAGGGGGCGTAACTTCCCCTCAAATCATGCACGAACGATGACAATGACAAACAAAGACGGACAACGACGAATAACCACACCTTTCACTTGCTATAATATAATACTAGCCCGCTCTGTGGGCTAGCACGCTGTGACGAATGTTGTTGCAATGGATGATGCTAGATACCATACCGTATACAGTATGTATGTACGTTTTTTTAAATGTATTTTGGGCGCGCAGCGAGAGCCGTGATCTGCTGTGATGTTGCCGTGATATTGCAGTGAAGTTGCTGTGAAGTTGACTGGCATTATTGCAATGATAGTTGCTACATACCATACTGTATGGTATGTATGTACGTAGTTTTTTCGGAATGTATTACGGGCGCGCGGCGAGATTGACATGATGATGCCATGACCTTACTCTCTGGGATGTTGCCGTGACATTGCAGTGAGGTTGCTGTGAAGTTGATTGGCATGTCGGTCAATGGACTCAGGAACTTATCACAAACCGATGGTAGAATTTAATGTGATTGGTATGTAGAGGGTATCTAGAGCGTGATCCCGTCGAAAATCAGGTCTTGCAGAATTTTGTCCGCCGACTCTTTCACAAGAATGGAGATAGACCAGCCCATTATATCACGATCACACTCCCAATACTGCGCAGGAAGTCATGCACATCATTGTTACCGTCCATCTCCATCCAATCTCAGCACTTCTAAAATAACAACAGCTAATGTGGACAATATTATTCAACTTTTGGGCAACCGTTCATATCAATTAATACTCTTTATTATAATTAGAAAGCTACATGGGAGTCAACCATGGTGCCCAAGTATTACATTCCATTAAGGGTCTTTCCATGGGCGATGTGGCAGATATTTGCAAAAAAATATGGCTCTGGAGCAACAAATGTAAACCCCAACAATCGATGTAGATTGTAGCAATGTATCATTCAAGGTTGAAAAGAAAAAAAACAATGGCTTGCCAGTTTCCTTATGAGATGGGCAAATTCCGGCCTTTGCATGGTACCAGTGTGTGATGCCGAAGTTAGACCTATCAGCAAGCAGGCATCCAACAAGTGAATGGCAAAGCGAGACAAGGCCCGAATCAAGGCATCCATCCTCTGTAAAGAGATAAGGGAGCTCCGTCGTCGATTGTGTTGCAATTTTAACCAATACCAACAAATCAATGATGTCATATCCAATAAGGAAAGAGCCTGCAAGACCGCCGGGACTGCTTCTTCTAATGTTGTTGCGTCTGATTTGGATGAGATATTGAGCAGAGAATTGAAGCAAAGTTTGGCTCATACGAGAAATATAGCCCGCGGATTTTTTGCCCAAGTGAAGACTGCCGAATATCAGGCTGATGCACTGATGATGGGACAAGCTATTTCAGGAGAAACTCTGATGGTCATGTCATCTGATGTTGATATTCCAATCATTGCTGGTGACAAATGCATTTCAATCAAAGAGTTCACCAGAGATGGCAATATTGAAATCGTTAGTACTTCCAAGGATACCATAAACAAATTTTGGAATCATCATTGACGTTAAGACAAAGAAATGTACCTGTACTGGTATTACAATGGCCAACTATCCTCTCTTTGACAGTGTATCCAGTCGTGAATTGCGTGCTCTCATGACAATATTTCTCGGCAGCGGTGTGTATCCGAAAGTAATGGAAGGGGTGGGGGCAAACATATTAGAGTATATCATTCAGACCGAATACCCAAAATTCTTGGAGAGGGCAGAGAGGTGCCTGGATGCCTCATTATATGCTTACCTAAAGAAGTACCTATACACCAAAATAGATGGGTTCAGTCATGATGTTGTTCAATCATATATCCAGGCACTAACGTGTAAGCCTACAAATATGAAACCACTGACTTTGGGTGATGATGACGGAAAGAATCCAGCTCTGTTGTATAGGACATATCTGAGTGGTCGTCCGCCCAAGAAATTGCCAAAGTATCTGGAGGAATTTGCCGGACCAGATACTGAAATATACGATGGACCAAAGATTGGTGTGCGCAAAGGTGTTGGTAATTGTAGTCATCAATTTTTGGCAGCAGATGGATTCAAACATTGTAAAGGCTGCAATGATGCGGTTTGCAAGTTTTGCTGCAATGATGTAGGTGTTGACAAAGCTGGTATTGACAAAGCATACTGTCTTACATGCTATGCACAAGAAACTCTTATCCCAATGCCTGGAGAAGGAGCAGGCAAGCCAGTTAATGACATGAGAGATGAGCTCTTTAAGAAATATATTTTGACAGTGTTGATAAACTTACCATGGAAGAAGTAGAGGATTTCTACGCTGTGAGAGAGGTTACGAATGCAAGAGTCAACAAAAAGCTTGAAAACGTTCCATTTCCAATTCATCCGACATCTGACATGATTGGGGAGGTACATTGGACAGTGCTCATTGAGATTGATATTGCAGACGGCGGTGCTTTCATATCTGATCCAGACCTTGAACCAAAACACTTACCAGGAATTTTGGATATGTTTGCGTTATTGGTGTGTTTTGAGACAAAGATAAGGACGGATCACCAGCAAGATCCAGCAGTATATGACTCCATGCCAGAAATGTTGATTGATTTTGCCGCAAAATCTCGAGTTGACAGTGGATACAGATTTTTGGCTAGAACTGTTAGGCATGCATTCGACAGTAGAATATCAACCATGGATAGCTGCAAAGCCCATTTAATTATTGATAATGATGGTAATGTTGGATTGCAAATCAAGTCAAAAATCCCTGCATCAATGAAGCAACATATATATGAATCGGAAATTCATCAAAACAATTGCTCCGTTGTAAATGTGCTTGCCAATGTGGGTCACATGAAGATGAACAAACAACTTGTGTCCATACTTTTGTCAGGCTTTATGTGCTCTGTGTGCTGATGCATGAGAGCCTAGCCGAGCATCTTCTTCTTGAGTTTGTCGCTCGAATCAATGGATCGGATGATTCTGGCCCTGCAAATGACATTGATACAAATTGGATGTGGGACATGGCCCACTTCCTGCAAACATTGGACCAGAGTCATCTCTCAATGATTCAACATAGTTGTTGCGACTTGGATCCGACAGGGAGATGAAAAGGATTCTGAATGAATCTCAAAGGATAATGCGAAAGAGATTTGCACTTACCAAGTCAGTCAAGAGGATGAGCAGGCAACATCCGCAACTACAAAACCAAAAGCAAGGAAGACACTGCCAAACTTGGTCACTGAAAAGTTGTACCATGTGGAACTTGAACAAGATTTGTACAAGGCTGAAGCTGAGAATTATCGTCGTGATGCTGTATGTGCAACCCTTGCGCCCAACCAAACTTTTGAGCAGATTGCAGATGATCAGCATGTGCCAATGAATCCCACAGTAAAGCGTGCTGCTAATTTAGAGAAGCATATTGTGAATTCTACAGCATCTAGTGCTGATCCCACTCAAATCTTTTTCAATGCAGCACAAAAGCCCCACAGTAATCACAAGCCACATGATATGATCGGGCACCACCCCCCATCTATTGATTTGACTATATCTGATGACGAGGTTCAACGAAGAATGGGATTCCCATCACTCTCGTCATTGCTGATATACATGTTTATTGTTTGTGATAGTGTTGTTGTATTGCTCTAACAGAGGCACTCCTCTCTGACATGGTTTGAAGAGTGATTTCTGTATTTCGAATATAAAGGGGGAAGGACAATCACTCGCTTAAGAGATGCAGAGAATGTGTATGGACCCAGCAGACGCTATCTGAGAAGAATAATTGATGCCAAGTACGATATCGAATGCCGAGCAAGGCAACCTTGGCCAGTGTATGCTTCCATTGAAGAGGATGCTACAATACAAAAGTCAAAGTTGAATGATAATTATTCAGGTCAGAGGATTGTAATGTCGGACATGACAAATATTGATGCCTATGGAATTTTAGATGCCGACCTTCAAAGGCTTACCTACAGCAAGTATTATAATGGCAATGTATTCAAGGGTGGAGTATTCACACAACTTTGCAACTGGCTTGGAACGGGAGATTTGTAGCCAGGCGCGGTCAGTGAATCTGACTACAATAGGAGAGAGGGATATTTAGAAAGACAAAAAGCATTTGCAGAGCATGATTTGGTCAATGAAGCAGTCGTACCTTTCACTATCATTTACGACAAAGGATACCGAGCCAATATGATTGCATGGAAGACCGGCAAGCAACAAGTCATCCAGCCGAATTGGGCCTATAGTGATTGTCAATTTGGACGTGATGATACTTTGAGATCAGCATATGTAGCAACTGATAGGGAAGGGAATGAAAGAGGAGTTAACGTGTTCAAGAGAGCATGTTTTGTCAGCAGGGGCTTCATGACAAACATGTCCCCTGAATGAATGAACGATGACTAGGCAACATGGTCGTTCCAGGCTAACTTCATGTTCAAGTTTGTGCTGTAAAATAAAAGTATTCGCTCACCTAATTTCCATTCATTAATGTATTCTTGTGTTCATTATATACATGAAGGCTTAACCCATCATTCCTTGCGATCTTAATGAATAATTCCCGTTTATTGCCATTTATCGTGTTAATGAGCACAGTCCCCCATCATTCTTGCATTTTCCGTGAACTGTATCTACTGCAAGTACAATATATGGGGGAGACCCCATCCTTCTGATGCTAAACATAAAAACAGTTGGCTCATCTGATAAGTTTGTTATGTATCAACCTTTTCGGGGCTATGTCATGTCGGCGAGTGAACTGCATCGAAGAAATGAGATGAACACAGCTCCCAATCATTCTCTCAATCTTCTGGGGGGCACGCTAGTTTCATGGAGTATAAGAGCGAATACACCCCCCATCAAATCTCAAAAATGAAGACAACTGGTTCATCTGTTGAATACCTCAATAATAAATTTGGATGATCAATCCAAGCCCATACCTTCGTTGACATCCTTATTTCAAAATGATTGAATTGAAACAAAGGGTGGACATGTTTTGTTGACATCGCATGCGGATACAGGTCAATCAGCCTGCCCTCTATTAACATTACTCTACGGCAAGGTATCAATGCAAAAAAAGAAGCAGCAAAGGATGATTGATGCAGTAGAATATAGATTCTTGATGTGGCATTTGAGTGTGATGTATGTCCTTCAGTTCAACATCCTAAACTGCTCAGCCCCTGTTTTACACAATGATTAGCTGATGCATGTATCTTCCGTCTGTTGGTGACCAAAAAGGAACTGCCGCGGTTGCTTTACCGTGCTATCACATACGGGGATGGCTCCAAGTTGTTGCCGTGTTGCTGCATGTCTCTTCTGTTTGCAGAGAAAAATAAACCGCCATGAATCATTCATGGTATTGCAAGCTGCATCCGCGTGAGCTTCCAGATATGAAGCAGGAACAAACCCAATGGCATGGATGGCGGCGTAAGAAGAATGGGAATAACATCACTGTCAGCAGCGAGTACTTTTATGGCACTGGTGGTGGCTGTTGACTAAATTTTTGATGTTCCAGAACAAGGGCTTTGGATTTGCAGTAATAATGAGGAACTGTGCGGGCTGAGAAATGGGAGATGGGAGTTTTGGGAGTTTTCCCTTTTTTTGCACTTTTTTGTATGCTATTTTGTCTACAAAATATTCTACTGCCGTATTTGACATGTACCTCAGTCCATGCCGGTCAACTTCATTTACAGCAATATCACGGCAACGCCACGGCAACGGCACAGTGAGGTAACGGCAAGGTCATGTCAATCCTGTGCGCTCGTACTGTGCATTCCAAAAAAAGTACGTACATACATACCGGAAGGTATCAATCTAGGTACCGTAATTATTGGTGATAGTGTATCTATTACAAATGACCCCCTGAATCCCCCTATGACATCAAGCGGTCTATCGCAATTCCTATACAAAACACAAAATGACCACTAGTTAGGCTACGGTAGTAGAAAGCTATTAGTTGTACCTACCTACCTACCTGTGTCTCTACGAGCCCCATCACATAAGGGATCGGCACTCAAGGACTGCATACAGGTCGTATTCCCATCTGTCCATATTATTCATCGTTAATAAATATTGCCGTTATCGTTTCAGAAAGTCTAAACAGCATAGAATGTGGTCTATTGGATAGTCTCCCCAAAATATAGCCTAACTGTCTTATCACCATGAGCTTGAATGGAGTAAGCACCGAATTCCCATATGGAACTTCTTTTTCGAGCGTAAAGTTTCGTAACAGTAATTGTACTCAATAGCACCCATATCACAACGTCATTTTTTTTGGCACACTATATCATTCCAGGAATGCATACAGGTCGTATTCCCATCTGTCTATCTTATTTATCGTTAATATAGATCTTATTTATCGTTAATATAGATCTAATCATGCCATTAGCTCATCATTATAATTATCCAGTATCAAAATATCACAGCTTATTACGAATCTAGGTAATATCAATATGGCAAAAACTTTTGAGAACGTGGAGGACACCAAAAGAATGCATGCAAAAAAAGCATTATCGTTTTAACCATGCACCATGCTTCACC
>JALLAS010000815.1:0-11287 GCA_036939415.1 Detonula confervacea
CTTGGGAGCAATCACCTTGTGAAAATCCTTAATCTTCTTCCTCAAAAATGCTTTCGTAGCCAGTCGCTCGTACTCGTGAGAGCGCCCAATGTTTGGTTTTGGGGATTTGGCCCCGGCCAGCACTGCTTGGCAGGTGGCATTCGCAAACGGCGCGACGTTGCAAAATATATTTTCCAGGAGAGGTATTCCGTCGTGCATATTGATGATGTCGACCGATTCGTATTTGCCGCTGTTTCGAAAGCGATTGGCAGTTTCAATCGCGTGAACTTGAATGAAATGCTCGTACTGCGTATCGATCCATTCCACCAAGTTGGGGAAGGGAGCTTCGCCATGAAGATATACTCGGAGGTATAATTGAACAATCTGATTGTACCAGCTGGGCAGCCAGTCGTGCAAACGGCGATAGGCCACCACCACCCGAAACCTCCTGTACGGCTTCAAGTAGTATTGAATGCGCGTATGGTCTATCGCGATGCGATCCAGATCTTCCGCCACGAGCAGCACGTGATGGGATTGGTTGTAACGTTTCTCCAGAAAGGGCGGGAATGCGCGGCGCAGCTTATTGCACATGGCAACGTTCATTTGACCCCCGCCCTTGACGAAGTCGCTGATCATGCAGTGAGCGAAGTTGAGCATGGGGCCAAAGTCTCCAAAGACTCCGGGTAGGTCGTCGTACGAGGGTATTGCAAAATTGTCTTTCTGTAGGAATGATGCGTTGTGCCAGAGTGATTGATAGAGAAAGCTTTGTATTGCCGTTGTTCCTGAAGAAAGTGCATGGTTGAGCTGTAAATAGAAGGGCCATAGAACTTGCGCAGAGGATTCTAAATAACCTCTATAGCCACTCTAGCTTGCCTTCAAAATTATTGCACTCACCGGTTTTGTGGGGACCCGCATGGAGCAATACGTATGGCTCGTTCGCAGGATCAATTCCGCATTTCGGCATCAAGTCTTCCCTAGCCTTCGCTTCGGAAAGTTGGTATTTTCCCATCATATACTTGAGTCGTTCATTGCACGTATTGACTTTGTTGTGCGAACAGCTTCCGCAAAAAACAACCTCTCCCGGATTATCCTTCGCTGGTCCCTCGTCCGTGACTCTGGCAGGTAGTAGGGGATTACTGGATTCGTTTGTATTGGAGTCACTATCACTAGCCCGGCCGCGTTCATATGTTTTGTGCTGCAATCGAATTGCGGTATTCTCGCCATCAGGATTGTTTGATGATATCACCACGGTGCGATTTGCACCTGCTGCAGATGCTATGCGAAGACTGCTATTATTTTGTATCGTTGCTAATGAAAGAGAGGATGCGATACTTTTGCTTCGGCCATTGTCGTAAAAAGATTCGACGCTGCGGGCGCGATACTCCTGACCACTACTTGTCGGATCGTGCACGAGGAATTGGATAAACGACACGAAGAAGATTGCAGCGATCAATGCGCGCTGCACTACTCTGGCATTGCGCGTCAATGGTGCTGGGATCGTCGTCATGTTCAACCTCAACCTCAACCGTCATTGGCCGCTACGGAACAGAGAGCGGCCGACGGGCGTCGATTTCGCTGCCACGCTCAGCTGCATCAATGCCATTGTTACGTAGCGCGAGGTTACAGTGCTGCTAGGAAGGAGATGGCAGGCTGCTATCGATGCGTGCGCCTTCGCTCGTTGCTTTTCCTTTTGACGGATAGGTTGTTCAGGGTTAGTTGTTCAGTGTTGTTCACTTATTGTGTGGATATTCGAGCTCCTGTAGAAGTCTACGTGGGAATCACTATTGTATTTATTGTAGCTAGCTGATTTTCCGCAATGCTGTTTGCCGTCTTTTGCAGGCTTTTGCAGTTGCCAAATAAATAATTATCGGCGAATCGCGAATTGCCAATTAGCAACCATCAGCGCACCTTCAAATGCAGCACACATTCCATCCACAGCCATAGGAACGTCCATAACGCAGTATGGATCTAACCAATCAAATTCAAGAAATCCTCACCAAGGCGGGGAACTACATCCACGGAAGAGACTCCGAACAGACGCATCATGCGTACGAATCAATAGCGGAGTGGAAACACGAATGTGGAATGGCAACAACAACATCATCAGCAACAACGACAACCGCCCCGCCAACAACCAATGCATCCGAAGAAGGGAGCAATCGGCAGCAGCAGCAGCAGCAGCAGCAACAAGAGGGAACGCGACAACAATGGTACAAAACGGGCTACGACTACTGGGAAAATTCCGCCACGTGCCCCGCAACGATCGACGGCATGCTCGGCGGCTTCGCCCGCCTATCGAAAAAGGATCTGGAAGGATCGGCGGAGTTCGTACGACATTTGAAAGCGAGCATCCGACCCGAGTTGAGGCTGACTGCTGCTCGAGACGAGAATAACGATGACGACGGATCATCGCTTCCTCCCACGCGCGCCTGCGAATGCGGCGCGGGCATCGGCAGGGTCTCCAAGGGATTGCTATTGCCCCTGCTCGGCATTGCCCGGTGCGATCTCGTCGAGCCGTCCCCCCGCCTCGTGGCGGCGGCTCCCGATTATCTGGGCGATGAATGCTCGGGGAAGTGCCGATACTTTTGCACGGGATTGCAGGACTTTGAGCCCAGGGCGCAATTTTACGATATTATTTGGATACAGTGGGTTATTGGGTATTTGACGGACGATGATTTGCTGAGCTTTTTCAAGAGGTGCGGGGAGGGGTTGAGGAAGGGGGGCGTTATTGTTGTTAAGGATAATACGTGCGAAGAGGAGGCGTTTATTGTGGATAGAGATGATGCGAGCAGTACCAGATCGTTGCCCTACATTTTGGCAATTGCCGAGTTGGCAGGATTGCGGGTGGTGTATCAAAGATTTCAGGAGAATTTCCCGGATAATATCTTTCCCGTACCGATGATTGCACTGGAGCCAAAAACATGACAATATTGAATTCAAGGACGGAATTGCTTCAATTAAAGCTTGTCAGGGAAAATAAATAACCCAGTGATATATTCCAATAGCATGTGTCTAGTTGTTCTAAGTATATTCATTCTTTCGTCTATCTAAGATATGTTCCATCAGCTTTAATTGCAGAGACATCCCGGACAATTGTGAAGAGTCTCATGCAAAAAGGCATCGCAATCAGGGCAAAAGACATTTTGGCATTCCGGACATTGAAATCGCAATATCGCTTCTCCCTCCTCCTCTCTATTATTATTTTTTGTATCCCCTCCATTCTTCTTCGATTTTTTATTATTTTTTGATGATGATAATGTTGTCGGTTTCACGACGGGTCGGCAACCGATGACTTTTAGGCAGCCAAAACAACATCTGTCGCAATCGGCGGAATTTGCAATTATGGATGGTCCAATGTTGATCGTTTTCGATGTTGACGATTGTTGCGCAGTATTGTTTGTTTGCCCAGAAGAAGAATGAACGCTCATTACATTTGAAGATGCCGATGAAACCACAAAACTAGCTATATTCGAGGAAGAAACCGATAATGACGGAGTAAACTCCGAAGATGACAATATCGGCAAAGCTTCTAATCCCCTCTTTCCATTCAATTTGTTGCCATTCGATGTAGTCGACTCCACCTCCTCCAATTTGCCATTGTTGCTTTTGTTGTTGTTATTGCCACCTCCTCTATCCACGCTCCCGACAACCTCCGCCTCCTCCAACTCTTCAAACGGCCGGACGGGGAACAAATGATGAAACGTCCTCGCCAAATGCGGCGCCAGTATCAACCGCAGTCCGCACACCGCGCAGTCCGAGGGGAGGTCGGAACAACGGGAGCGGCATCGCGGACAGACGTAGCCGGTGCGGGCGAAGGTTATGAGACGGTTGGATCGTCGATCGTCGGCGGAGGCGGGGTTGATGGCCATGGCTGCCGCCGCGCCGTCGCCGCGTTTGCCGGTGGATGCGCCGGCGCCGCCGGAGCTATGCACGAGCGTGGGGACGTCGCCTCCTTCCCGGTTCGGAAATCCCATCTCGACGAATTCGCAAGTCAATTCGTGCGGATAATGGCCTTTGCGAGAGTTGTTGTTTCCTCCGTCGTCGTTATTACTTTCATCGTCCTGCTCGGAAGCATTCACGGGAGGGGGTATGGCGTGTCCCATGATGATATCGCGCAAATGCACGGTATTCATGCACACCCCCGCCAAGCCGCCGGTGGCCTCCGAGAGCTTTTTGCAAATGTGCACCTCGGCCTGCAATGCCACCGTGCTGACCCTGATGCCCGCATGCAATAACCTCGGCATGGTCTCGCCCAATATATCCCCGGGATCGCACGTGGCCAAAGCGGACGTGATGACAATGATCTCCCGACTCCCGTACCGCGGCGCGTACCCCAACGACCGCCCCGCGACCTCGATGCCGTTCTGCAAGCTGAACTCCCCGCCGATGTCCGGCCCGCCCTTCTTCCCCAGCTCGGTCGCCAGCGCCGCCCCCAGGGCGATCTTGTGCTTCTTGGGACTCCCTCCCAGGCTCGTGAGCATCTCCGCCTCGCCGTCCTGGACGAGCACCACGCCCAGGTGCCCCAGGGGGTTCTGATCGTAGAATTCGGACACGAACTCGCTCGCCAGGCTCAGGGTCGTTTCCAGCCTCGTCCGCGCCGGAGGCAGCGCGGGATCCTTCTCGCGACTCCATCGACTGCAGTCCAATACCAAATACACGTGTCGGAGCATGTGGCGGACCAATCGCTTCGAACTCCGGGCCAGATCCGTGGAGGCGAGTCGATGCCGCCGCTGTCGTATCTGCGCCGCCAACGAGAGGTGGGAGTGGTTGGTGAGGATGTTGCCGTCTTCGTCCTCCTGGACGTCGTGCCACATGGAGGAGCCGTCGACCGCCTCCCAGTTGTGGGCTGCGTCGCGTGCGGCATCGCTTTTGGAATTTTTGTTGGATGGTTGTGATTGTTGTTGTTGTTGTTGCGTGGTTGAGGCTGGGTCGGCGGCGGCGCCGTTGGATGGGTTGGCACCGTTGTTGCCGCTGCCATTTTGTTGCGGAGCTGATGCGCTGTTTGAAGGAGCCGACGAGGCGGTTGCGGCTGGAGCGGACATTATATGATTGTTTTGTGCTTGATCCCGCGCCCGCGTTCCAAATGCATCAACATCGACAACAACAAACTGGAGGAACAGAATACCATAGCAAACAATGATGAGTGGTGGCGGTAAACGGAAAAGTCACGTCCATCACGCGTACTCACCTGTACTCACGACTATCCACATAATCAGTGTTTTGGCGAATATTCTTAGTACAACTCAATTATATTGCCATTTTAATATGTGACTTTTGAGATCACGTCTGTCTTCCCGTGGTCACAAGACTAAACTACCAACAAGCCAGTCACAAGACACCAGTAAACGACGCAGATTCGTCTTCTCATTTTTTGCCACAAAATTTTCTAGCTCGAAGCAGTATCATAACTCTGGGTCCGTCAGCCAGTTACACCTGGCTAGCTCCTTCTGCAATCTGGCAGCGAGAAAAACGCCAGCGACGTCCCAAGGATTACCAAGGACATAATATTATGAGTACCTCAGATTTTGTTTACTTTTTTAGTGGTATTGTTTTTAATGATGGCGCTCTATGCATGGCGATTTGCCCCTTCAGCATCAGTTTTGGGTGCTTGGCCCATGATATTATACCTATGAAGAAGTCATAGCCATGGTTCAAGTGAGCAATGCCGGTGACATGACCATCAGAGTGATGGATGTATTCTCTTCTCTAGCACATGATCAACGGATAGGGGATGTCCGGTCCGTTCTCTATTTTTGTTTCTCTATTGTTTGGTGCTAACATGCAATGATAAAAGTCAAGTAAGCTACCAAATCCTGCTCAGCCATCCATGACAAGGCCTAATTGTCACTCTTCTTAGCATCACCAGCAGGAGGTCCTTTCTTTCCGGCCGCCGCAATTGGTGTCTTCCCCATATCCTTCGCGGTTGCACCAGTGGCTGCGGCAGCAGCCTTCTTGGCCTTCGGCTTGCCATCGGATCCCGCCTTGGCGGAGCCTCCATCTTCCTTATCATCCCTCTTGCGCTTGACAGTCTTTTTCTTTGCAGGAGCCTTCTTGCCTCCTTCCCCTGTCTTCTTCGCCTTGGCCTTCTTCTTGGGAGAGGATGCCTTCTTCTTCGGCCCTGCCCCCTCAACATCGTCGCCAGCTTCGTCGTCGGATGTCATCATGTCCCCGGCATCATCCTCTTCTGAATCATCGGCGTCATCCTCGTCGTCATCCTCTTCGTCCGATCCTCCGCCAGCCCCATCAGCATTGTCTTCATCGGCATTATTAACAATCTCATCCTCGTCATCGCTATCGTCGTCGTCGTTCTCTGCAGGGTCTGCAAATCCCAACTTGCCCGTCAGATCAATGCCCCACGCGCTCAATGGTCTTACCAAATCGCGCAATTTCAAATCGTATTGGGTCGGATCCTCCGGCAGATCATCATCGTCATCGTCCGACTCGTCCTCTTCATCGTCCGAGTCATCGTTCGCATCATTGACCTTGTCTGCATCATCGTCATCGACCCCGTCCTCTCCCTTTTTTCCGTAATACGAATTGTAATAATCCTCCTCGTCGTCCACGTCCTTGGCCTGCCGTCTAAACTCGGCGGCAGCTTCGCGATCCTTCTCGCCCAGTCCGAAAAGGTGCACCTTGGTAGTCCCCCCGGCCGCATTTCCACCGGCGCTACTGGTAGAGGCAACCGACGTCGTTCCCTTGCTCCCGCCCTTCTTCGATTGTTGCGTCTGCTTTATCGTCAATTCCGCAATCGTCGCTCCCTCCTCGACGGCTCCCTCGGCCTTGGCCCTTCGGCGCTGCAGCTCCTCCTCCCACCTGCATTCCCGAACGGCTCTTTCTCTCAATACCTTTTTGCGATGCTTCTTTCGTTTCTTCCGCTCTTTCAATAATGCTTTGTAGCCCTCCAATCGTCTATCGCGGCATGCCATGGCCTGCACCAATACCGTGGCGAGGAAGCGATCGCTCAATGCCGAGAGAATTAATGGGAGGGAATTGTCGAGGTAGCCCACTCCGGATTTGTGGAGGAGACGCCGCGAGAGAGCGGCGGGCGTGGTGGGCCGATAGTTGAGCGGAAGGTCTCGATAATTGATCGGCGCCGCCGCGTCGGAGTCCGATGCCAAAGCGGATTGTTGTTGCGGTCCTTTTTGCGCATGACTCGCGCCGCTCAAACCGACGCCGCCGGCGCCCTTTCCGAGCGATTTGATATCGCCGACCTTTGCCCTCGACGACGACGGCGCCCCCTTGCCGTTGTTCTTGTTCTCGTCGAGCATCGTGCCCATGCCGCCGATGCTGCCGCTGCGTTCCCTCGACATCGACTGCGATGGGAAGGCATTGTTGCCGTTGCCGCCGCCATTGCTATTATTTCGGATGTCATTGTTTCGCTTGAACGCTCCCCGACCGCATAGAAGCGCTAAGAACCTCATGCGTCGTTCGTCTTCCGAATAAATCTGATGCATCGCTGCCTTTTGACGCGCCGCCATCGCTGGCGTCGTTATTGCTGGTGTTTTAGTAGCGGACTTGTCGTTGGCCGCAGGAGTAGGAGGTTGTTGGGTACGTGCCGCAGCAGTCGTGTTCACGACCGAGGGCGAGGGCGGGTAGGACGACGGCGATGGTCGAGCGGTCGCAGCTACGCTGTTTGGTTGAATGATGGAGGCCATCATTGGTGCTGGTTGGGACATGGTTGTAGGGATGGAGCAACGAAAACAGGGGAGGGCAGGGAGAGGCGGGCGGACGGAGGACGGAGGACGGAGGACGGAGCCGAGAGGGAGATGGACCAAGAGTGAGGGTGAGGAGAGCGCATCGGAGGTCGGAGTTCGAGGTTGGGAGTTTGGAGTTTGGAGGTGGAAAATAATTATTTTGCGGCAGGCTCTCGACTCTCGACGGGCGGGTGCAGGGTGCAGGCGTACGTATCGGGCAGTTTTCTAATTTTGTACTAGTTCCTACGTACATTACAAGCAAAGCTCCCCTTTTTAAAAGGATGCTTCAAATATATAAGTTCCTACATATGTAGTCGTACGTTTCGCTCTTAAGGTACCTGCTCTTACTTATCGTCTAACCTGATATCCCCCCTTTTATTGAATGAGATTGAATAATTGACCGAGCAAGAACGGAGGAATGAAGGCGACGGCATGCAATTACGATATCTCCATTCACATCATTCATTACTTCTTCAGCAACGGATGCAAAGAGCATCAACGATACAACAGCAGATTCGGAGGTGAAACAAAGTGACGTACTGGCTGGTTCGTGGCTGATGTATGTTGAAACTCATAACGCTTCCCATCAAACTGACTGCCATCACGCGTGACAGCGACTGCTGCCATCAATCATTATTCCGTCCAATCTACAACCTACAACGAAATTCAAATAAGGGAGAATGACAGGATCAAATCAAGCAGCGTCGAAGCGAGGAAAATCCTTCATCCAAAGCGTAACAGGAAGTGGTAAAGGCAAAAAGAATGACGATGACCACGGCAGCAGCAAGGCTTCATGGTTCGTGGAGTCAGATACACCATCAACATCGTCCATCATCTTCTCAAACATTGCCACCTTGTGCGTACGATCTGTGGCAGTTGCAACCATAACTCTTTATGTCCTGAATCAAAAGCATATGCTACCCATGCCAGTGGGAAGGGTAGTTAGCAAAATTCTATTCTGGCCCACCATTCCCATCACCGTATCCAAAAGGATCGGCAAGTGGACGACCGAGGTAGACAATGCAGTCGTTCTTGGAGGTGCACCCTTTGGATTTTGCGGTTATCCGGATAAATTGGCGAAACAATTCAACGTGAGAGGAGTGGTAAACATGTGCGAGGAATATCGAGGTCCGGTGCATGCCTACAAGAGGCTGGGCATAGAACATTTGCGTCTCCCGACCGTTGATCACTTTGAGCCCAGTCCGGAAGACTTGAAGAAGGCGGTAGCCTTCATACAAAAGCACGAGTCCCGGGGTGGCAGGGTATACGTACACTGCCGGGCTGGTCACGGCCGTAGCGCCGCAGCAGTGTATGCATGGCTATTGTACAAGGAGCCCTTGGCAGATCCGGTGGAGCTGAACGAAAAGCTGTGCGAAATGAGAAATGTACGCAAATCGTTATGGAAGCAGCCAAATGTAATTGCGTTTCGTACGTGGTTACAGGATGGGGGCATGATGAGCGATAGCGACAGTGAAGATGATTATGATGATCGGATGAGGCAGCAGAAATCAAACCGACGTGCAATTGATTCAGACGGTGAGACAGAGGACGATAGTGATGATTCCAGCATGATTCATTCAAAATTCGGCCAGGTATTTAGTGATGAAGAATCACTTACCGATGACTCTAGCGATGGGGCAGAATTGTATTATGACGTGGAATACGATGATGACATCTCTGAAGATGACAAAGACTATGAGATGTGGCGTAAATATCAAAGGGATGAATTCTAGATTAGCTGACATCCACGAGTGAGTGAACTCACTAGTGCAAAATAAAGACCGGGAGCATACACTTTGCATGCAAGTTCTGTCTTCTCGTCGCTTTTATTATGAACACGTTGATTCGCATCAGAAAACAACACTGGCAAAGGTTTGGTTTCCTACAGCGAACCCACTGTACTGTTCATATTTGCAGATAAACTACGCAAAGCCACAAATGGTGCAACACAAGCCCATCCACACACTACTTGAAAGCCAGTCTTAATCAATATGCATCAGTGCGACTGAAAACAAAAGCTTCAAGAAAATTGATGAGCTATTTGGCAACATGCTCTACCATTGCATCATCAAAAAATTTTGCTCAGACAAAAGTAGCACTCTAAAATTTACATAATTTGAAATCTAAGGATACAACAAAGCATTATTCCACATGGCTCTTTAAAGAATCAATTCCCATTCATTGAATAGTAGCTTTGCACAATGGACAAGTTGGATGTGTGGCCGGCCTAGCATCAGTTGCAAATGTGTATATCCACTTGAGATAATGCAAAAACAATTTGGTTTTTAGTTAAACACTGAGGGAGTACAATGTTGCTTGGATTAATCTCTAATTCTCACCTTGTCAAAACAATGCAAATGAAATTCATGCTGGCAGGGAGTAACACGCAAAACATTTCTGTTCAATCAGGAAACAGAGTAAAAACAAAAATAAACAAAACAAAACAGTATTGAGTATGGTAAGGAATAAAAGGTGATGTATTTCGAGATATTTGAAGCATTTTTGTATCTCACCCTTCAACATATTCCTCTGCGCAAATTGCACATTCGTCATTAAACTTCCTAACCCTTTCAATCTCTCTCACAAGATCATCCCTCTCAACACATTTCTCAGCAGCCTCTAATGCCCCTCGATTGACCAGCATTCGCTTCAGTCTCGACGCAGAGCATTCTCCTGTTCTTATATCTTCTTCTGAGACAAATTCCTCAATCGGTACTTTAGCCACAATGTCACCGATTTCCCCCACCGTCAGCTTGCGTCCCCTTCGTCTTCTTCCCTGTCGATTTCCCGGATAGGGTCCCACGCCTCCATCGTCCAGAACGCCCCGAAGCACCCGGTAGGCGGCTATTGCCATGATGGAATGAGCTACAACGGCAAGCCCTGTGACTTGAAGAACGCCAGTAGTTGCCAAAAAACCCGTCATGTCACCATTCGTTTGCAAAGCATTCAATAGAAGGGGTGCGCACATTGCCAAGGGAAGGATGAACCCCAATCCAAGCATCAAATGCGTAGGTGAAAACGATTCCAGGAGGGAATAGATCCTTTGCCACAAATCATCATCATTGTCATCATCTATTACCACGGGGTTGGCGGCACTTCCCGATGGTGCTGAAGCATCAGCAGGCGCCCCAGCCGCTGTCTCGTTACTAACACCATTGCCATTCCCGCGTGGTCCCTCCTCCTCGTCCGGACCTGAACTCCAATCCCAAACGACCCACAATGCACCAATAAAAATTGCAACGGCCAGAGAACATGCCACCGTAAGCAAGGGAACCGATCCGACCTCAAGCCTCCCATTCTGAATGTCAATGACGAGGTGGAATATTTGCGGAGCGAAGAATTGCAGGAAGAAGACGGCAATGCCTACCCATTGGAGGGGACCGCCGCCCTCGCCGGCCCAGATGAGAATCATATTGATTATTGATGTGCTAGTGTAAATGATGATGTGGCTATGGTTGCAAAATGTTTCCAACTTATCTACGATACATACTATCGTACTTGTTAGTTGCAACTGGAAGACACGGGCCAGCGATGATTTTGATACTATATTGGCGAGATTGATATCGCCATGATAAAAAGTCCACAAAAATGTTAAAGGAGAGATATTGGTGGGC
>JALLAS010000816.1:0-11279 GCA_036939415.1 Detonula confervacea
GAATATATGATAACCTACAGACATGAAGGTTTGTATGTTCCAATTCAAATTTGACACCGACATCCAGGTACACCATAACATCATACGGATAGCCTATTGGGACCAATACCTCAAGGGCTTTAGTTTATCGTTCCTGGACGTTCATTTTTCAAATTTGAGGTGCGCATGCAGAATCCACCAACTCTTTCTTTGCATTAATTCAATCACAAACCAATCCACAACATTATCAACTCAATCTAAAGGTGAATCACCCATCATCAACATCAGGCCACCACGTCCTCTCCCACTACAAAAGCCGCTGCAATAGTACCCCCCCCCCAGAAGGCCATCCCGTCATCATACCGGCTTCTGAGCCAAAATCCCTGAACTTGGGTTGGCGTTATTTGGACGTGCGGTCCATTCGCAACCAAGTTATTATCAAGACTCAGGTCACCATCTCCTGGGAATGTGTATCAAATAGCCCATCACTGGCAAAGAAGAGGTTAAAGCTGTCCAGGTCAAACCAGCCATTGCCATCATCTCAGGTTTTTACCCGCCAAATCCCCCCGTGCACAAAGAGGTAATGATGGGAACCCTATCAACATATTATTTATTGTGTTTGTGGAGTGCAACCCCGACATCGTCCAATATGATTATATGGAAGCTGAACTAAAGGAAAAGTTGTGCTAGTTCATCCCATTTGCGGATGCACTCAAGGCAGCTGGCTCTTCAAATAATCCCATGTTTTTGATTTCATTAAATTATGACTTTTTGAAATAAATCTCATCTATTGAGATCAAGCTTGTTTTGCTGAGATTTTGGTTTAGATGGCATGAGTCTAACCCTTCTGCTTGCTTTACTATTAACATGGCTGGTGAAAGAACGCCACTGGGGTCCCACTACCATTCGACACAGAAACGAGAGTAATGGGTCGGTCATTTAAGGTATATGGGGATCATTTAGATCTATTTAAGCCAAAAATGATACTCATGATATGGAAGAATCTTGGGCATTGCCACTTTTCCCATCACCATACTCCATCAATTAAACATCAATTCCTATCTAATTGACCTCCAGACAATACTAAATGGCAGGACCCCCTGCCCTCGTTTCTGTGTCGAATGGTATGGCCAAAAACCCCTGTCCCCGCCTACCTAAACTATTACTATTACTTATATTCATTTGCTTAAAATTAATTTTTGTATTCTTCTTCTTCTTCTTGTTGTTGGTTGTTTGATAGGGCGGTCATTTGAGGGCGAATATAATCCCTTATCACATACCGTGGCTTTCGCAAACTCTGTCTTGTGCTTGCAAAACATTGAAGTTTGATCCCCTTGGGATACGTGTGCCAGACACATAATATATTTGACATACACTCCAGTCAAACCATAATCCACTATGAATCATATCTATCCAGTTATCCCTTTCTCCTGGACAAACGCCAAGCATCCTTAGGATTGAACCTGTCAAATAACGGCTCAATTTTCTCCATTCTTTTCGCCTTCGTCATCTTATTGGGATCTGCCTTCGTGTAAAATGATGGGGCCAGCTCAATTAGCCACTTGGCATCAATCACCATTATATTCCTCATGTACTCCTTGGTAGTAAGTACAAGTTCGTGATAAACCACCCATTCAGGATTTTTGTTGAATATTGCAGAGGACGGATGGATGTACACAGGATTTTGATCAACCAATGTCAAGTATCCCTCCTGAGGATGTTTCTTGGCAGCATTCATGAAGAATCCCGCGCAGATGGCCATGCAAATCTTCTTGTAGTTCTTCCCGGTGCTCAAAATGTCGAGTTTGTATCGATCCATGATGGTGACAAGTTGCTTGCGTACATCTTGTGCACGCCGCATGGACCGGGCTTGGATGAAGTTTTCAAAACACCATGGGTTGCTGAATTTGCTCGCCTCCCAAGCTTTGTACACCGCCAGTAGCGTTAGGTGATCTCCCTCGGCTTGATGAAACTTAGCCTTCTTCATGTCAGCCTGGCCTTGCTTATCTCTCGGCCTGTAAAAGGGATTCTCCACACTTAATAATGCTGTGATTGTTAATATCTCGTCGGAGCAACCCAAATCCACTGACAACAAAAGCATCTTGGACAGGTTAGGTTCCAACGGAAACTCAGCCATCTTACGACCTAGTCTGGTGAGTAATCCCTCTTCATCAAGCGCTCCAAGTGAGTGCAGGCCTTCCATAGCTCCCACCAGAGTCGCCACTGGAGGAGGGTCCATGAAATCAAATCCCAACAAATCATTGATGCCCATCGCCTTCAGTTGCAACACCACATTCCCCAAGTTGGTACGCTGTATCTCGGGAATATTTGTCGACAGCATTTCGTTCTTGTATGCCATTTCAGTGTACAACCTATAACATTTGCCAGGCCCTGTACGCCCAGCACGGCCTGCCCTCTGACGCGCAGAAGCCTGAGAAATGGGCGTGACTACGAGAGAATCCATGCCCAACTTGGCATTGAACGCCTTTTGCTTCGAGAAGCCTGGATCAACTACATAGTAAATTCCATTAATTGTAAGTGATGCCTCAGCGATATTGGTGGCCACGACACACTTTCGGGCACCTGGAGGAGCTGGTTCGAAGATGCGCGATTGCATTTCTGCTGGAAGGGAAGAGTAGACTGGTAGAATGATCAGCTCGGGCGCCAGGTCTCCAAGTGCCTGCATGCGGCTATACAGCGTTTCACACGTGGTATCAATCTCCTCCTGTCCAGTCAAGAACAGCAGAATATCCCCCGCTGGTTCGGATAAATGAATTTGCATGATGGTGATTAATGAAGCGTCGAGGTAATCGCTCTCAGGCTCCTTGGTGTACATGATCTCCACGGGAAATGTTCTACCAGGAATGGTGAAGATGGGACATTCGAAGAAGTACGTTGAGAACTTTTCTGCGTCCAATGTGGCGGAGGTGACAATGAGTTTCATTTCAGATCTGCGCCTACACAAATCCTTGAGCAGACCAAATAGAACGTCTGTGTGGATTGTACGCTCATGAGCCTCATCAAGCATCAGTGCACCATATCTCCTCAAATCATTGTCCGCCAGATACTCCCTCATTAACATACCATCTGTCATGTATTTAATAATGGTGGATTGGGAGGTAACGTCCTCGAATCGAATGGAGTACCCCACCTCCTCACCCAACGTACATCCAAACTCCTCCGCAACACGCTTGGCTACAGACACAGCAGCTACACGCCTCGGCTGTGTACATCCAATCATACCATTCTTGGTGATCCCCAACTCATGCAAATACTGCGTCATCTGCGTAGTCTTACCACTACCAGTCTCACCAATAACCACCAACACCTGATTTTCGGTCATGGCTCTCAATAATTCAGGTTTCAACCTGGCAATGGGTAATCCCTCCCTCTGCTCCTTAATGCTCTTACTGGAAATAATACCATAACTCAAGGTCTTGCTCTCGGCCTTCTGCTTCCACTCTGGAGCACCGTCGAAGGCGCTCATGTTGATGCTCCTCAATTCCTGGGCAAAGTGCCTTTCACCTGCCTCGGGCAAGGGATCCTCCCAAGGTCTGTTCAAGTCTTTGGGGATCGAGTCCACAAGCTGGTTTGCCTGGGCCTGACGTAACTCACGACGTTCCTTGGCCAAAGTTCCCTGCTGCATCGCCGCCCTTTGTAAGCTTCCATCGGGATTTTTGACGATGCGGACAGGCTCCAGGTCCCTTCCTGACCGACGGGTCTGACCACGAAGGAAAGCCGGTTCAAAATCAGCCATTTCAACCTCTGTCTCCTCTTCTGTGGTTTCCTGAGCAAGCATGCCGAGTCCCCCCTCGCTGTCAAATGTGGGGTACTGCTCCACTGGGAGTACACCGGAGCGAATCAATTGCTGCGCCTCAAATAGTTCTTGTTCCGTTAGCTGTTGCTTCCTGCGAAGACCGCCCTTTCCACCACCCCCTCCACCCCCATGTCCAGACCCAGCACCTCCTTGCATCCCCTGCATATGCCGCTGGGTAATATTCTCCGCCTCCTCCTCTTCCTGCCTCCTCTTCAACGCCGCCACATCCAGCCCTGGATGGACCACCGCCGCGGAAGCCGAAGCAGCAGCATTCTCCGTCGCAGTATTGACATTCGTGTTATTTCCCCCCATGCTTCCAGAAGCTGCTGCAGACCGATGGGGCATCAAATCTTTGCCCGTATTCTGTTCCACATCCTTCATGCTGAGCATCAATCCTCCCTCTCCCGCGCCACCCGCTGCGCCGCGCTTGCCGATGGAGATTAATTTGACATACACTCTCTGTCCGGGGCGCACTCCAGCGTCACGTGGCTTTTCGATGCGGACTTTGGAGACGTGCGATAGGTGCACCATGCCGGAAACCTTTTCACTTGAACCTGGTGGACTGGGAGTGTTCAGTTCGACCACCACACCAAAGTCGAGTACGCGCTGGACTGTCCCTGTGAATATTTGATACAGTTTCAATTCGTTAGAGTCGTCAGCTTGCTGCTTTTGAGTCATCCAGGCGGGCAAATTGGATTTCGACCGAGCACTGGTTTCTCTAGGAGGAGCAGCTGCGACGTTGTTGTCTCCCGATTTTTGTTGCGTCATCCAAGCCGGCAAATTAGATTTGGCTCGTTTTCCCGTCTCGCCAACCGGATCATTGATATCTCCCCCATCATTATTGTCCATTCTTCTCTTATTCCTAGACCGGGCATGTACATCAAACTCTTGTTTACCACTCGGAAGAACACCCTTGTTGTGCTCGTAAAACCCATCCTCCAACGGCACCGATCCCCTCAAATTAGTCCCCGCCAATCCAGGAAATTGCGATTCCATCTCGTGCTTTCGTTCCGACGGCGCAATCGCCGACATCACCCCATCTCCGCCCAGGGGACCACCGCCCCCCCGCTTCTTCTGCATCTTCCTCTTTTTGTTCTGCTTCTTCTCGTCCATCTTCTTCATCAGCCGTTCCATCCTCGGGCTCATGTCGCATACCACCCTTAATACTCTGGCGGCGAATGTCGGGGGGATGGATTCCCCGGCGCCGTTGGAGATTAAATCGGTGCGGAATGTGGAGATGGTATCGACGTCGCGTTCGATTGCCGAGGAGATTAGATTTACGCGTAGTTTTCCATCGGCGGAACCATCGGCGAGCGACGCGTGATATAAAGATCCACCCTCCTTCACGAAATGATCCTTCAGATATAATTTAATACGTCGTTCTGCCAAGTTGATAACGAACTCGGCGAGAGTACGATCGGAAATGCCGAGGTGATTGTTGAATTCGGAGGCGACGCGGGAGACCAAGTTGAGGGATTGTAGGCGCTCCACCGCCGTTAGAGGTGGCTCATCTGCGCCGCCCGACTTGGACTTTTTGGCCTTCTTCTCCTTCTCGGGCATGGTGAGTGTTATTTGTTCTATCGGTTCTTTGGGTGCTGGTGGGTGTGCTTTCCCCTGCCTACTCCTACTACCTCACGCCCTGTATGTGACTATGATCCAGCCTGCCTATGCCGCCGGGAATCCAAGATTTGCTGTTGCTGTTTCGCTTTTTGTTTCATCGTCGGGAATGATGATGGGGCTCACTCGTGTCAAATTAGGGAACAATGATTGGGGTATCAACATCTTACCTGCCGACTAACTGTCCGTCCATCGTCAGCTAGATTTGCGGCCCCCATCAAAAATCCATCACCAAAAACATCAACATTCAACATCAACCACATCATGTGTCGGCATCAAAAAATAAGATCTCCAATCTCGCTCTATCGTATCGTAGCTACGATACGATAGCCAAGTCAAATTGACATGCACAAACCACGATCGTACATATCGTACATTCGTACTGTACCAACAAAAGTGGCAATAGCATCAAATAATGGGAAAGATATTTCAGAGCCTTGGAGCCTTCAATAGTCAGAGATAAACGATAAGATGCGGAGAACATCCGCAATAATATGCTTCGTTTGTGCGGCATCCCTGCTGCCGATCGGGGTCGTACACTCACTACAGAATGCTGACACCGTTGCTGCCATTGCACATCGTCGTCAAAAGCGGAAACATCATCGGCGAAAAAACAAAGGAAACGATTTCTCCAACCGATCAATTGATGCCAAAAACAATGTGGGTCGGACTCACTCATCGCTTCACAGCGTCAACCGCGGAGGCGGGAGAGAAGCCAACAATCCATCAGCTCCAGCTCCGGCATCAAAAAAGGTCCTTCAATCAATGCGTCTACTCTACCTGACGTACTACGCCAGCCTCGGGGCATTGCTGCCCTATCTTCCGGTATTCTTTCACAGTCTGGGCCATCCAGGCTCGGCCATCGGGTTGTTGGGCGCGGTCAAGCCTTTTACTACCTTCTTGGTGGCGCCTCTTTGGGGTATCCTATCGGACCGATCGAACAATCACGTGTCTACGCTGCAATTTACCTTTGTGTCAAGCTTGATCTTTCAACTGCTGGTAGGAATGAATTCGACCTTGAATGGCTTGATCATCAGCGTCTTTATGGCAGCTGCCCTAAATGCCCCGGTGAAATCCTTGATTGACAATATTGTAATGAGCAAATTGACATCAGAGGAGGATAAGTATCAGTTTGGCAGGATGAGACTCTGGGGACAGCTCGGGTTTGGAGTTGGAAGCTCGTTGGTAGGATCGTTATTGAGCGCCTTCCCATCGGATTCTGCTACCGGAAACACAGCTCCGGCTGCTGCTTCTTCTACCCCTGTTCCTACCCTTGAAAAAGCAGAAACTGCTACTGTTTCCACCTGCAAAGCGTGTACCGCATTGGTCGAAATGACACGGAATTTGCTCGGGAGAACTCGTCCATTGAAGGGATACGAGTGGGCGTTTTTCGCCCATGCTGTACTTTCCATTCCGGTATTCTTTTGCATACGAGCTTTCCAGCCGAGGAAAGAGGACCTAGTTTTGGAAGAAGGCACGAAGAAGAAAAATGGAGGAGAAGTCGAAGAGAAGAAGAAAACTGACATTGGTGAAGGGTTGCGCCTGCTGACCAAAAACAAGGATGCTCTCATCTTCTTCTTCCTGGTGTTTGTCATTGGTACTTCCTCCGGCTGTATTGAAAACTTTGCCTATGTGCGCGTACGAGAAGTAGGCGGAACGGGAAACAACATGGGTATATTGCGTCTTGTTAGCAGCTTAGCAGGAGCACCCATGTTTTGGTTCTCTGGGCCAGTTACCGAGGCCCTGGGTACGGATGTTGTCTTGGTACTGAGCCTATTGGGATATGTGGCGCGATTCTTCAATTATGCTTTGATGAGTCATCCGTACCATGCATTGCCCGCTGAGGCGCTTCGAGGTATAACGTTTGCATTATTTTGGTCATCGGGAAGTATGTATGCGCATAAGATTAGTCCGACGGGGATGAAGGCAACTATGCTTCTCATCATGAATGCCATGTACGGAGGACTGGGTCAATCTATGGGTGCAATCATCGGCGGCAAGATGCAATCGAAATTGGGCACAATTAAGACATTTGTGTATTCAGGTATATTTGATGCGTGCTTTGTTGGTGCACTAGTGGCATACTTATTATCTGTGAATGGGCGTGCTTTTGGCACTCCCTCTATAGATCAATAGGAATCTTTGTGTTCCAGATTGAGATGTGATAGTAGTCCTGCGGCTAATAAATTTATCTGTGGAATCAGTTTGTCGGGAGCTCATCACCTCAAGTATGTTCATGTCCTAAATACACTTCAATACATGTTCTTATTATCAGCTATTATCTGACTATCGCCATGGAAACACTCATATAACACGTAAGAGCAAGAGCCCTATCATGACATTTCCCACTAAATGCACCTTCTTATTCCAACTGCTATTTGGGATCAAGAATCAAGAACGATTCTGCTCTGCCCAGACAATACGCAAACTCTAACCAATGATGAAGATCAAATCAAGTACCAAAACATCAAAGATCTTCGTCGTCATCATCTTCTTCTGGCAAATCAACTTCACGGGCAGCTGCCAGTCCCGCCTCACACTTATTCCAGGTCGCGTCATCAAACTGAAGATCAGGAGGCTGAATGGCAGGATCCTCAACAAAGTGAAGCTCGTTATCTCCAGACAGCTTCCTCGCCAACCAAAGAAATGGCTTTTCAAAGTTATGCTTCAATTTGGCCGAAATGTTGTAGTACTGCAAGCTCTTGTTCGGGTGGAAAGTCGTTCGTGTCGCCATTCCCTTCTTGTCTGCCTTGTTTCCTACTACGACAATTGGAATATTATCTCCACACATGCGAGTGAGATCACGGCGCCAGTTGGGGTTGTTTTTGTAGGTAATGCGTGAAGTCAAGTCAAACATGATGATTGCGCATTGCGCTCGAATGAAGTATCCGTCACGCAATCCAAGGTGTTTTGTCTCTCCGGCGCTTTCCCAGACGTTGAATTTGACCGGACCTCTGTTTGTGTGGAAAACGAGAGGAGTGAGGTCCACGTTGGTTGATACGCGTGTTGTGGCAGGGTCTCCCATCGTATGCGATTCGATAAAGGTGGTTTTGCCTACATCACCATCGCCGAGGAGAATGAGCTTGAACTCAGGCATCTCTTCATCAGTGGCGTTCATTGTCACCAGGATCTTCAGTGTCGATCTATCAAGATTATGGTCTTCAGCTGAACAAATCTGATTTTATGAGAGAAGCGCCGGCTCCGACCACAAGGTTATCTGCCTGACTTCTTCTGACAATTTTCGATGAGTAGCGAAGGAACAAGCGCAGCGTGGAGCACGTGGAGACAGCAACTGACATCAACCTCGATCAGGATTCATCACTCGCAGCTCGCAGATAGATCGAGTTGCATCAATCCTTTCAGCTGCGTGCAACAGACCGACCGTGGATAGATTGCCGTTGACCGTGTGGATCAGCCGTTTTTCTTTCGGGACCGGGACCTGCTCGTGACTCAACTGTAACGACTTGAAGGACCGTTTTCGACTCAAATCTGTAACAATGGTAACAATTCCTCAGCTTTCGATTGATATCGGCGCCAAAATCCAAATACGCAACGCCGCCGTGCGCCTTAGCCTCATATCATTTCCGCCTTCAATTCGTAGCAGCACTTCTACTTGATCTGCACATCCACATACTCGGGATCTTCACATCATCACCAACTACTAAATCATGGGAAACGTACCACCAGGAATGGGAGGCGAGGGCGGCCCGCCCGGCGGAAACTCCGACCCCAACAACAAGGGTGACGGCAAGGGCGACGACGCCGACAAAAAGAAAAAGAAGCGATTCGAGCCCCGTCCCCGCACCACCGGCCAGCGTCGCAAGCGGCGCCAGGGTCCCTCGGGGATCCAGCGCATCCCTACGGTCGTCCCAACGTCGAAGTGTAAATTGCGCATGATGAAATTAGAACGCATCAAAGATTTTCTGCTGATGGAACAGGAATTCATTCGCAATCACGAGGTCTTCAAGCCGCGCGAGGAGCGTGACCAGGAGGAACGCGAAAAGCTTGAGGAGTTGCGTGGAAGTCCCATGGGCGTGGGTGCTTTGGAAGAGCTCATTGATGATAATCACGCCATCGTCAGCTCTTCCATGGGTCCGGAATATTACGTCAACATTTTGTCCAGTGTCAATCAGGATTTGTTGGAGCCTGGAAGTGCGGTGTTGCTGCATAACAAGACCATGAGCGTTGTGGGAATTTTGGAGGATGATGCCGATCCCATGGTGGCCGTTATGAAGGTCGAGAAGGCGCCGTTGGAAAGTTATGCTGACATTGGTGGACTAGAGGATCAGATCCAGGAGATCAAGGAGGCTGTGGAGCTGCCATTGGCACATCCTGAGCTGTATGAGGATATTGGTATCAAACCACCAAAGGGAGTCATTCTCTACGGTGTCCCAGGTACGGGGAAGACGCTCCTGGCCAAGGCTGTTGCCAACCATACCTCTGCTACCTTCCTACGCGTTGTTGGTTCAGAGCTTATTCAAAAATATCTAGGAGATGGACCCAAACTTGTACGCGAACTTTTCAGGGTAGCTGATGATCTCAGCCCAACCATTGTTTTCATTGACGAAATTGATGCTGTAGGATCCAAGCGTTATGACTCTTCCTCTGGGGGAACAAAGGAGATTCAACGTACCATGCTTGAGCTTCTCAACCAGCTTGATGGATTTGATGAACGAGGAGACGTCAAGGTTATCATGGCCACCAATAAAATCGAGTCGCTGGATCCTGCATTGATCCGTCCAGGACGTATTGACCGTAAGATCGAATTCCCATTGCCCGATGTCAAAACAAAGCGACACATTTTCAACATTCACACCTCGAAAATGACTTTGGGGGAGGACGTTGATTTGGAGAAGTTCATCATGAGCAAGGACGAATTGAGTGGGGCCGATATCAAGGCAGTGTGTACGGAGGCGGGTATGCTGGCATTGCGAGAGCGAAGGATGAAGGTTGTGCAGGAGGACTTTGTCAAGGCGAAGGAGAAGGCATTGTATAGGAAGAAGGGAAATATTCCTGAGGGACTATACCTGTAAGAAATATATGTGCACAGAGTGAGGGGGCTCTTCGGGTAGAGACTGGACCTGTGTCCTGTGTCTCCTTGGCGTTATTCACATTTCTTAGTCAAGAAAAGTATAAGATTTTTTATATCACACCCGATGAACATATGATTGATGTGGTGTGGGTGGTCATTTTTTAATTCGAAGGTCATCCTTTAATTCGAAGGTCTACCTTCACCATGGGATGGTTGCTCAGGACTGCTGGGTATTTCAGGCCATGGCAACATGTGGTATGCGATCAAACTCAATTTAGCATAACATCCCAGTGAGATACCTTGGTAAAATTGATTTTCTTTGAGGACAGATTATGGCTTGAAACCAGTTGAATCAAATTGGGCAGGTGGTGCATCAAGCGCTGCGGGTATGGTAGTTTTCTCAGGCAGAAATCTAGTGGATAGCAATTGCCAAAAAATATACTAGATATACTTATCATTATAAACTGTATTACAATAAGAAGTTGTTGTGGCCACACACACGAGAATGCTGCGCTAAGTGAGATCAATGACCTCATAAGAACTCATGGATTTCCTGGGCTTCTTAATGATTGCACTTTCAGGAGAGATACTAGCGGACGCTGAGCGCTTGCAACTTACTAGTTGCCTTTGCTCATCAGGGGTGAGAAGCACTGCTAGAAGGCTCCAAAAGCCGCTTTGCTAAAATAGACGTCTCTCTCTTGGTTCAATTGGATGTTCTCTATTCGTCAATCTCTAAGTTATTTTTAATGATCTATTTACTTCCGTACTCTCACCAAATGTTCTGATCGCGCATCGGAACTGTTCTCATCGCGCACAAACTAAAACTCTTTCTTA
>JALLAS010000817.1:0-11274 GCA_036939415.1 Detonula confervacea
GGTGATTCCCAATTGCAATATATCCCGATTGTGACAGATTTCACAAAACTGCATGGGGCCGGTTCGCGCCATTATTGATCTGGTATGGTCTATGTAGGAATCATTTCTAGTTCTTTTTAGTCCCGCGTGATTTGTGACTGTTTCACTGATCTTGAGGCCACTGCTAGCTTGGGAGGTTATGGCAGCACTTTTTTCTCAGCACTTTTTTCTTGGCGGGAAGAAAAAGTGCTGAAAACAAAGTGCTCAAAAAGTGCCGATAAAAATGATTGACAGAATGGGTGTTAGATAGCGCGATCATACATATGTAATCACACTACATACGCTACGTACGGTACGAATAGGGCAAAATATGCTCAAAAAATACGAGCTAATTGCGTCCGCGTGAGGGCAAGGACATCAATGACACTGGAGTACTACAGTGTGCAAGAGCCAACGCATCAACATACCGATACCTCAGAACTACACCAATGCCAAAACATGAAGACGATGATGGCAATCTACGAATGCCGATGTCATTCAATAAATAATGGCAATGGCGTCAATCAACTACTGCGACCAATGACCAACGAACGACGCCAGCACAATTACCTACAATCCTCCGCACCAGCGGCACTGATGGGGGTGTTGCGTGCGCCCACACCCAAATAATACTTCGAGACTTTCCCCCAATAGAATGTCTGCTTTGGAAATAATATTACCATAAGAGGTCTCCCAATATCTACATAGAAGAAGCACCCCGCCCGCCCGCTCAGCTTTTGATCCAACCTACCAACAGACGAAAACGAACGAGACAATACTAAAAGATAATACATTGTCGTAAACTATAATAATACTACAATAATGACGTCCTTCCTCTCCCGCATGGCGAACGAAGCGACCGCCGCCCTCTCCGACGCCTACGGACACGTCATGCACGGAGACGATGCCGGTTCCGCCGCGCGGGTGGTGTGGGTGGTCCATCCCACGAAGGTTCCCATTGACATTGATTCGGCGGTCGGCGGCGGAGATCATCATCATCATCATCGTGCCGATAATAATAACGGCGCGGGGGCGGCGGGCGAGGAGAATAATGGCGGTGGCGGTGCCTTATTGGGCAGTCCGGGGAGGAATCATGGTGGTGGTGGTGGGGGTAGTAGTAATACCAATGGCGGTAATAATAATAACAAGACGCCTTCTTCTTCTTCCGCTTTGGGAGGTTCTAATTATTTGTTCACGCAAAAGTTTGGTGAGTGTATGTGGCTGGGTGGTGTGTGCTTTTAGCTCTATAGCTCGAGGTTTGGTGTTTTGGAGGTTTTTAATGGCACTGTAATTTCAATTGCATTTTTCTGTATGCATATCAAAACTTTCATGTCATCGATACTTATATATTATACTTTTATATTCAACAAACAATATCATTCTCCAAATTCACACCATGTGCAAAATGTCAAAACAATCATTACATCAATACGCAACATCGCATCCACAATATTCATATCAACGATACCATCGCGCACCATGCATCCTAGATCTGGGCCTAACCTTTTTAGAAATAAACGACCGAGCCTACGTCAAAACCGTCGAACCGAACTCCCACGCGGAACGCGCCGGAATCCAACCCCAGGACGCCGTCCAATTCGCCTGCGTCGTCGGAGGGCCGCGGTTCGACGGCGGCGATTTGCACGGCGCTCCCCTGCCGGGCAGCGTACCCATGCATCACACCTCTTCCGGCGCGAGCGTCACCGGTCCGCTCAACGGTCACAGGATTATGGGAGGAGGACGACACCACAATCATCACAATCATTTGAACGCGACGAGCAGCCGATTGGAAGCGGAGCGGGAGAGCGTGCAACAGCGAAAGGTCGACGCCAAGGCCGCCAAATTCGTATTGGACTGCGAAAAGCGCGGCATGCGGGTGAGCTACGAGGAACTGCGGGATTTGTTCGCCGGATGCACGCTGCCGCCCAGGGGGGGCGCGGTCGGCAGGGACGAGGCCGGCGCGCCGATCGGTCCCGTCACCCCTCCCAGGACGGGACCTCCCGGGCCGATGTCTCCCTCGGCCAACGAGAGGGCATTGACGTCGTCGGACAACGATAACGACAACGATAACTTCACCGTGGGTTCGAATTCGTTGATGCTCGCCGATTCGGTCGGGGGCATGTTCGAACGCACGAGCCGGAACAACAACAACAAGGTCGGCTCGAGGAGGGTGCCCATGCCGGACAGGAAGATTGCCAAGCACGTGACGCTGGGCGTGACGAACGCGGCGAGGAATGCCGCGGGACGGTGCTTCGAGGGCGATGCCGGACGGGCGGGCAACGAAGGAGAGGACTCGGAGTTCGGGAGCCATCGATCGGGGAATAAGAATCGGAATTCGAACGGTCCGGTGGTGTTGGACACGCCCATGAGTCCGATCAAGGGCGATAATAATATCGTTTCGACCGCTTCGTCGCCGCGGAGGGCTGGGAGCGGTGCGTATAACATGAGCGATTCGGTGATGGAGCAGAGTTTGTACCCGGTCGTCATGGTGTTTCGAAGGACCGTGCAACGGAAGCGAATACTGAGTCCTCTCAGCAAGGGATGGGCCTCGCCCGGATTGAGCCTAAAGGGATCTTTGTTCGGCATACCCAGCTTTCGAATGGACGACGAGTGCGATAGGGCTGCAGCTTTAATACGACAACTGGCGCCGGTCAGGAACAAGGGGCAGAATGGAGCGGGAAAAAACAATAATTTGATTTTCGATTCGAACAATTATCCCCGCGATAATAACGACGGGGATGCCAGCCAGGCTCCGACGGTGGCCACCTCCTCGAGTCCGGACAACAAAGCCGACGGCGCCGAAACGGAAGACATCGAGGCCTCGACGATACGCGGCATGCTCAACACGGCCTTGGGATTGGGCTTCGTCCGCCTCTCGAAGGTGGTCGTGGGCGTCAGCCTCCAGGGCGGGTCGGGAATACTCGTCTCCCGCCTACCCGACGGCACGTGGTCCGCCCCCAGCGCCATGGGAGTCTACGGACTGGGAGTCGGATTGCAATTCGGATTGGAGGTGGCGGATTTCATGTTCATCATACAGACCAAGGAGGGGATGGAGCATTTCAAAAGGGGTGGCAACTTTGTCGTCGGCGGGAATATCGGAGCGGCCGTGGCCAATTGCGGGAGAGAAGCTTATGGCGCCGCGAGTCTGGGGGCGTGTACCGGTCACATGCCGTTGGAGGATCAAATTCAAGAATCGGACATGGACAACGAAAGGGACGACGTGGCCAGCACGTTCGACGAGAGCACGTACCAGTCCAACGCCTCGACGCTTCAATCTCAATCGCGCAATAATACGAAAGAACAACAACGATCATCGTCGCAGTCCAAAAAGAAGGAGAGCGACATAGCGCCCATGGTGGCATATGCCAAGTCCCAAGGCCTGTACTTTGGCGTGAGCGTTGACGGCCTCAAATTCTTTACCCGCAACGATATCAACGCCCGTACGTACAAGTTCAGCATGCTGAGCGAAATGCCCGCCAAGGACATATTGGGCGGATTGGTGGCGCCTCCGCCGGAAGCCGAGGATTTGTACTCTGCTTTGCACAGCGTGGAATACACGCACGAAATGACGGACCTGCCGCGTCCTCCGGAGATATTACGGAAGGATTCGATGAACGACTGGCGATTCGATCGATCCATCTCCGCGTCCGACGGCGAAATCGTCGACTCGAAGGACAGGCGATCGGGCAGGCACAATGGACACCTGCCGATGTACGACTTCCTCTCGACGCTTAATAGAGAGGAAGCCGATCAATTTGCCGTGTTTGAGACCAAGTTCAAAAAGTTTTTGTACGGGGGCGTTGCGGTGCAGCATCTCATGCCCAATGCGCCGGTGACCCGGAGCGGATTGACCAGGAGGGAAAAGAGGACTTTGTGGCTGATGCTGCCGGATGTGGGGAGCCTGCGGTTGGGATTTGTGTCAAAGGTTAAAGACAATGGGGATAATGCATCGATGAATGGTATGGATGACCTTACGGTGGCTAGTAGCGTTGTTTCGAATAGGACGGATGCTGATGTGAGTGGCATTTGTTATTTGTTGCCATGTTCCGGGGCGAGAGACTAGAGTTTGCGATATCAAGTTGAACAACCCTTGACGAGTCCATGCCGTTTTCCTTTGCAAACTCAATCGACTCATTTATTTCACCCATCGACGCACAGGATCTAACTGAAATCATGGAAGCTGTTGGAAATCTCAGGCTATCCAGAAAGTATTCCGTCTCATTGACAGACATTACTAATCTATCCCAGGATCCAAATGTAAGCATTTTCCATGCCATGTGATACATGAGATGGTCAGACATATTTGAACTTATGCGTTCACACTTACCTGATTGAATCATTGTCCTGCAGGTAACTATTAGACTAAGTCCAGATGATGCCACTGAACATCTCCGAATTGTATCCCTTCTTGACTGCACTGGCAAATCTATTCTCTTACTCGCCAATTCCAACCGCGAGGCCGAATTATTATTTTGCGGGCTCAAGCATTTGTTGGAATGCGAGACCTCCCGCCTATGTGTTCGGGGTGGGGTACCATTGAGCAAGTTGGGCGGGAAGTTGGGATCAAGGAAAATGCGTGGTGGATCAGGAGATATAAACAATAACCGGCATCATTCATCGAGAAAGGGACATAACGATTTGGATGATCGTTCAAAGTATTCATCGTTTGGGGAGGCCGGTACTGATAGCGACGATTCGAACAATAATGAAGATGGCAATGCTAAGAATTTTCATGAAGAATCGGCGGAGATTGCACCAAAATTGAGTGAAAGGCATCAGGTCCCAGAGGGGAGGCAAAGCTGGTCTCAATTGCCTGGAAGGTCAGCAATGAGGCAAGCCAGTGGAGGTGGTAGCCCCAGGGAACAGGCGCAGCAACATTCTCCTCCTGTGTACCAACTGGGAAAAGCAATAGCCAATGACATTGCCACGAACATATCGCTGCCCCTTCCGCTAGCACTATGCAGAGTATTATTCCTAGACTCCTCTTCGCCAATTAACAAAACGTGGGAGAATGGACGCAACGATTCCGAGTACAGGCACAGTGCATGGGTCTTTCCGCAGGGCTCAATGCGTGAATTTGAACTCCGTAATAATGCAAATCCAATGACAGAACAGCAGCTCATCTCCCGTGGAACCATGTTAGGTGTGCGGCGATCAATAAGCTACAGTCACACTCGTAATCGTGAACTGGTCTGACTTTCGGAAACAATAACTGTGGAAAAAGATGACAAACAAGGGCTGGTGTTTGTAGTGGCAGATCAGATGCCACAGAGGGGCTTTTCTGCCAAGGCTAGAATCTATCTTTGTTCCTTTAGCGCGCAAAGCTGCGAGGCACGGGTGGTCAAAGCGTTTGTGTTGGTCTTAGATGAGATGAAGAAACGGTATGGGGTCGAAGAAAAGGGACTGTTGGGTGTGTTTCTCGATGTTTATAACTCTCTTCCGGAGTATGGTGGTCAAAATGGTACCTCATCGTTAGTGAGAAGTTCAGGGTCTCCAGGTAGGAGGTCTCACCATCAAAACACACTATCACAATCTCCCAAGAGCCCTTCAAAGTCTTCTATTACCTCTTTCAAAGACGTGCTTACAAGCAAGAGCCAGGGCGAAAACCCTACTCTAGCTCTAGCTAGACCAGTACCAGTGGCCAGATCTCCAAACTCGCGCACCAGTAATAACAATGCATCAGCTGCTCCCAACATAACAAAGGTTCCCATCAATCCGAATCAGTTGTCTCCAAGAAGACATCAACATAATCCACAACAAAACCAACAATATACTTCACCAAGTCGAATACGACAAGTGGAATGACCAAGCACTCCGTCCATGCGTCAAATTGATTCTAGAACTATAGGTCTGCCTAAGGGCGCTCTCGCCATAGACACAGTAGAGGAAGGTGCAGATGAATTTGCTGATTTTACTGACTTTGACGACATTCCACGTAATCCAGTTACTGTGGAAGTCAAGCCATTGCGATATGTGTCCCGTGTCAAGGGAGGAAGACGAGGAAGATGACGAGAGTGCACTTTTGGTTGGGGGCAAGACGAAAAATAAGGGTCAGAAGTCAAAGAAGGGTCGGCGGTCGAGTAGGAATAAGCGGTGACCATGAGCGAAAGCCAAAAGAAAACCAAAAAATGTTCATAGGAGGACCTCTACATGTTGTTCATGTGCTAAAAATGTTTCAGAGCTTAATTCGGAACGTACAATGATCACTACTTAAGCTACTATTTGCTCAGGTGTTCATTGTGGCAAAAAAAGAACTTCTGCTAATGTTAGATAATTGTTTCATATACTTAGCAATACTTGGAAGCCCAAGTTCTCAATGCGCACCAGTTTTGCCATCATTAGATGTTTCCCGCCTAAAATTTAGACCATACCATCAATCTTCGTGTACCTTGGTTAAAGCCTACAGGCTCTACAAACGCCCTTGTTATGCGTGTATCTGCTAGGAATTATCACCAACAAAAGACTATTTATGTTAGAGTACAATTCATCAAGTTCTTCCTCCCACCCTGCCAAACGATAAAGCGTTCGTACACTGGTGGAACAGAAGAGGCAGCATTATAAAATGGTTGCATTGTAATAGATTATTGTAATGGACGGCAATTTTTTATGCAATAGAATGAACAACAACATCATACACACCTTTCATCACAGTCACCTTCCAAGAACACATCTGTTGTCTTGTTTCCGTACTGAAAGCTTCCGACTAATTCCCGGTTTATTAGTAGTCTATGCACATCGCTCTTGACCCAATCGGGTATGCTGGCCACTGGAGCCACCATCAGACTCGTTCCGAGCACAATGACCAGATCGGATGATGCAACATCAAAATGAGCCAGGTCAGAAAAACGTCTTGGCATTACTTGGCCGAAGAATACAATCTTCAGTGATCAAAACAGGAAAGGGTTTGAGAGGTGGCTATTTAAAGTTGCAATTGGGTAAAAGTGCACAAGAGACATAACACATGTACTAACATCTGGCTTCACCAAGCCACCGCAGGGATTACATTCTGGTGCCACACCGCCATCTAACATGCTCGTCTTACAATCATCTGCTTCATGGACCGCACCACAGCTAATGCAGCTAGCAGATCGAAAATGGCCATGGCATTCAACTAATTTCTCAGGATTAACGCCAGCAACGGCCTCGAGCCCATCTATATTTTGGGTCTTTGGTACATGGTGGTATTGATAAAAAGTGGCACGCAGATATGAATAGTTGATTACGCAACAAGCAACAGCGAGATAAAATTAGTAGAACGTGTTGATCAATGACAGGTGAAACATGATGCAGCATGATGCCCACTCACATAAATTCTGTTTAGAATTCCTTTCTTGTCCAACAAACTAAAGAAGCAATGTGTAAGTGTGGGTCTATAAACCACCAAAAGATAAAATCAGGAATTGATGAGTTTTCAATAGCATCAATAATCAAAGACAGCTTAGATCAAAACAGGCATGCAAGCTATTTTATTTCAGTAAAAAAGCGTACACTGTCAACATTACACATACCTATAATTGACTCCTGGCCATATTTCTCTTGACAATGTAACAAAAGGCATGGAGTTCTGGCGATAAAAATTGACATCAAATATTGCTTCGGGATATGGTCTATGAAAATGAAATGAAATATCAATCAAGTAGAATATTTACAATACAAGTTGAGGGCATTCTAGGAATACAGAAAGTGAATGCAATAATATTCAATTATAATCTAACTCACAAGTCGTATTTGTGCAAATTATCATACCTGCAATAGAATTTAAAGGCATAATGAAAAAAGCATAACACGTTGAAGAATCTATCAATGAAAGGCATTGAAATACCCAGACACAAACAGTTTGCTTACAATCCTGATCCTGGGGTACGAAACTGATAACGATTTGAGGATGCAATATTAATGTGAGATCTTCGCACTGTTGGATAATATCACGAACACAAGGCACAAGGGTGCATCGAATTGCACAAAGCCAAAGCTCACATCTGGAATTCCTGCACTGCAAGATACACCAGCACCAGCAACGACCAATACCTTCTTGTAGTTGCTGCCCTCCATCAAAGATTCTGCAATATTTTCCAACGTGACCCTCTCGGCCGACGAACTACTGCTACTGACATCGCGATTCTGATTTGATAGTGCACTGCATCTAGATTGAGAAACCGAATAAGCGTTAAGGAAAGCACATGACGTGGTGATAGATGTCGATGCTAGCAACGCCGAAAGCTTCCTCATGGTAAAAACTTGATGCCCCATCGTTGCTATTTTATGATGATGATGGCAGATCCAGATGATGGCGGCCGGCGGCGGATGCAACAACCAACAACAGACAACAGCTACGATAGCTAGCTAGCAGAGCATAGCAGCTATCTAGATACGATAGCAATCAATCATTTGCCATGCAGGAGAGAATTTCCGGCGACCTGCGTCGGCGACCTGCGTCAGCGACCTGCGTCGGCGACCTGTGTCGGCGACCTGTGTCGGCGACTGAATTGGCGACTGAGTCGTCAGTCGGCGACTGAGTTGGCAACCAGTCGGCGACTCAGTCGCCGACTCAGTCGTCACGAGCTCTTTTTGAAAAAAAACGATTCCTACATACGTACGTATTGTACGTAGGACTTCAGACAGGATCTTGCAGCATTCAAGCGATTCAACCAATCGGGAACCGATCCAACGATTCACATCGTCAATCGTCAATCTTTGATCTTGCCGTCCACGATCAATCTCACTTTTTCACAAGACCTTCATCACACTTCCATTCCACCCAAGCCCCCACCACTACGCAGCAACACCAACTATCTAATCCATGCCATCTCTCAAGCCATGCTGCCGCCACGTTTTCATTGTCGAAAATCTCATGTGATGGTCAGCAAAGAGCCCGGCGCCGCCTCAGCGGCCACAGTTCCAGCAAGAAGGAAACAACCACAGTCATCTTCACCGTAACCTCTCCGTTTCCAAACAACGGAAGTGGCGACAAGACGGCCGTGATGGGTGATGGCAACTGTAGCATCACGTTGAGATCGACAATGACGGGCAAACGGCTCGCCGCCGTCGCCCCATCGAAACCTCAGCCCGAGAAGCTGTTCCGAAACTCGTAGAATTCGAACTCATCTTCGCTCGGGAGCAAGGCCGTGCAGACGATGGCCGACGAGGAAGCGTTGTCTGTTTATTCACGCCGCGACGAAAGAGGAGAATCGACCAGTGCAACGCAGGACAAGAACCTCTCGTCAGAGGACTCGGGAGATCCAAAGCAACAGCAAGTTGTCACAATCGTGTAGAATGTTCTCGAGTGCGGGTAGACGCACCAAGAGCCAAGAGCAAGACCATCATCACGGATTCTCTTCACACAGCCCCGGAAAGAGACGGCCACCGAAATCATAGAGCAAGGCAACAATGACGAAGATCTTTTTTCTGACGTGATGAACAGGTCACCAAGAAGGAATGCTTGCGTGAAACATCTCATTCTTTTTTTATTGTGCTGGAAGCCAAGTATTCAGCTCACAGGTAGAGACAGATATTAAGGAAAATTTGGATCTGCAGGAAGGAGGAAAAGCCTTTGGATTACTATGCGGCCTGAATTGTGGCGAAACATTTTTCCTATGTGGTGTCCGGGATTACCGCATGATAAGGTCTACCATCATGGACGATGAGAATAGTACAAGGTCACATTTCAAAGTAATGAGCTGAAGGCGGCTGGCAAAAGAAGCAATGGATAATGCGGTCTAAGCTGTTTTCTTTTCATGAAATGTCGAGGGCAACAGAGAAAGCTTGCAAAAGGGCGCCACATCCGCCAGTGTTATGGAAGAAATCGCGTAATATATGATGCTGCTTTCGTCCAAACGATGGCAAAGAAGAGAAAATCTGCTCGATCTCGTGAAAAGAAGAGGCAATTCAAGAAGTCAAAAGGATATTCATGATCGACCGTCATTCTGTACCATAAAAGATAGGTATAGTATTCCAGAACTTAGTTTGAGGCATCGTGATAATATTACTTATGGCACTAACACAAAAGCTCGTATTTTCAACCGTCTCGATATTGAGCTCGATGTTGGCAGCAATGCCGATAGTGATCATGGATCTTACTGGATGTAATGATTTCACATGCTGGGTTCGGTGTATCTACAGGCATGTATCTATGTCTAGGTCATCTTGATCCCAATCCAGTGCGGACAAAAATCTACGCAATTCATCGAAACTGACATTATTCTCATTGCCCGTCAAAGACGTTATTTCAGCCAGGGTCTGCCTTTTGCTCGCATCCATGTCCATGCATGTGTACGGAGAGTGTGCATCTTGAGCTTGACCAGAAAGCTTCCCACTTTTAGTTGGCTGGCTAGGACAGTGAATGACTGGGCAAAGGACTAGATCAGCTTCACTGGTGTGAAATAAGTTGCTTTGTGGGGATCGCTTTTCTTGTATCGGTTCATTCCTGATATATTGCCTTTCATTCGCAAGTTGTTTGAATAAAGTCTTTATTGTGTCATCTGCCAGTTTCCACTCATGGCACATGCGTTCTCTAAGTTTATTAGAATTCATTGGGGAAGAATCATGAGGTGGAACTTCTTTGAGGATATTCTGAACGTATTCTTTGGAGAGCTCCGTGTTGTTGAATCTTGGTGACGACCGTGGCGAGAAGGGCGATTGTGAGCTCATAACACAGTTTGGGTTTCGGTGCAGCGGAATGAGGTTGGAATGAGTTGGATCAATAGAGATACCATTTATGGCATTGAAATAACTAAAATGCTCTCTTCTTCTTTGTTGCACGGCCAAGGTCAATGTTTGGCCAAAAATAGTATATCGCATCTTACAAGAGGACCCTCCCAGCACGCCCAGTGCATGTCCAAGAAGTTTATCAGAATATGATTATTGCATGCACCCCATACCAGCAACCAGCATGTGGACAATACGCTTCAACATGGAAAGAATCAATGCAGATGGCTAGCTCTTTTTATCGGTATCAGATAGAGCTGTTCCACACATTTGGTTTTGGCTCTGGTTTTGGCGTCCTAAGAAAAAAGTGAGGGACGTATTGTAGTAGCTGGCTCCTCATTGAAGATTTTTCTATTATTTAAAGACTTCATTGAAGTTGTGGTTAGAGTTACCAAAGTAATTGAGGTTATTTTCTGTTTTCTGTCTTTTTGCGCTAGCTTTTGCTAGCTTCGAGAGGCTTCGCATCGTTGTAATTCTGAATTATGGTGTCCCCCTATCGCACTCTATTTAGACTAAAGTACGTTGTGTCTGGCTGGTCGTGGGACTAACAAA
>JALLAS010000818.1:0-11289 GCA_036939415.1 Detonula confervacea
CAACTAGATACCTACGCAACAACATTCAAATCGAGGTCATAGATGCATAAAACAGGCATAGTAGTCCGTTTAGTTTGGTATCTCTGTTGCTCTACAAAACTCACAAACGTGCAATACAAATAAACACAAGCAACCACACAACCGCAGTGCAATAGCTAAAGGACAACCTACATGTCTACATAATGTAGCAGTCTTTGTCATTCAGCTCGGTTGCGGTGGCGGTCGATCAGTGGTCACCGCATCCCGCATGCATGGGCGTCCCTCCGCGCCGTTGTGGCCGGTCACCCGAGCTTGAGCAAAGTGCATCTAAATAATTACTCATTGTTACCAATGTTAATTAGAGTTGTTCAATGTTATTGTTAAATCTAAATCATTACTTATTGGTGCCGCCGGTTGTGGTTGATCAGGCGCTGCACTGAGCGCTGAGGACCATACCCGCCATGCGATGCCCTGGCTGGGATTGGCAGTGGCGCTGCCCTCCCCATGTAGTTGGATGGCTTCTCGCTGGCCATCCTGTTCTGATTGATCACACGTCGCATCCGCTGGCATTGCTTGCTGGCATAGGCTGGCACAACATGGCATAGCCCGCGCAGCCCTCCTCGCGAGGCATCCGCCAACAAGGTTATTTGTTTTGTAGACTGCCAGAGATGCATTATAGAATCGTCAAATATTGTCAATCATTGTTGTTCATCTTGCGTTTCTCGTTCTTCTCTTATCTACCTGCCTACTTCAACCACTATGTACCTAGATAACTATACTGTATGTAGCATACAATTTGATTGTACCAAATCGTGAATCTGGCAGATTTGCACCTTATTTTTGTTGCCTGCTTCAACCACTATGTACCTAGATAACTATACTGTATCTAGCATACAATTTGATCGTACCAAATGTACCAAATCGTGAATCTGACAGATTTGCATCTTATTTCTGTTGCTCGCATCTTCTTCGGGGAATTTCCAAAGACTCCCTTGACGTCGACGAAGCCACTCTATACTAGAGTACCTACCTACCTATCGTACCTACCACGTGGCTACCACGTGGCTACCTCGTGGCTACCATGCGGCTACCAGATTGAGCACATGCGCGCGAGGTCTTCTCACAAAAATATTGTTTAGTTACCTAGGTATCTATGTACGTATCGGCGATCCAGGGTCTTGCTGAAGTTTATGCACAATTCTCAGCAATTGTAATAATGTGTAGGATATCAGATCAGATGCTTTTATGCATTTATTCAGAAGATTCAGTTTACATAGGTACTTAGGAGTTGATAAACAGAACTAGGTAGCCAAGGTAGCAGTTAGCTAGCCATGAAGTTGTCAACAGACATTTTTTCTCAAAAAATGCTGGACCATGAGTATCTAAGAAGTTGCATGCATCAAACTCTGTGCATTTTCATTTGCAAAGAGAAAAAGAGAATCTTTCAACAATATTTGAGAACAAACATCCCATAGAAGAGCCATGGGACAACTTATACATAGGAATTAGATACAATGATTGACTGAGTTAGACTTGAGTTGCCTCTCAGAAATAATCTCAAAAATGCTTGGCCAGAGAAGTTTGACAAAACGGTGGCGTGCCCTCCGCCCTCACTTTTTACATGAAAAACATGGCGCGGAAAAAATGGTTTTAGCACTATTGAAAGTATACAGTTCCTCCTCAACGTTTATAATGCTGTTCCTTGCTGTTACTTAGGAGTAATAATAATTCATAATATTTACTTACTATCTATGGGTTATCTTTTGGTACTTAGCTACGGACACTATTTTATTTATTTACTCATCTCTGTACCATCCGCGCCGGAATCCATCGCGGCGCCATGCATGACGTTCTGTTCACAATTTCCGCTGGCCAGCATCAATAACGGCTTCCTACACGCCTACCACGACGGCGCCAGTATCCACTCTCTCTAGGCGCAGTGATCGCCGCTGCACCAAGCATATCCTCCACCTACGGGTGACTTCCCTCTCCCGTTGAATTGTGCCTTCGTCTCCAATTTTGGATAGCAGCAGCAGCAGCACGACGGCATCGGTGTCGCCATAATAACATCTATTCAATCGCACTTATCCTCTGGCTGAACCAACGCGCGCCATAAAAATAAGAATCATGCCCACCGCCGAATCCGTCCCCGCCAACCGCTTCGCAATCCATCGCCCCAATCCTCCTTCGCTTCCGCGCCCTCCCTCTCCCTCTCGCAACCACCGACGGGAAGTAGTGGTCAACGTAGCGCAGCTGGTCGCGAATTCTTCCATGGACGACAACGATGATAGCGTGGAAGAGTTGCTCGAGGCAGCTGCTTCCGCCGCGGGCATGGACATCGTCGAGGACGACGAGTCGCACGACAACGACGATGGCAATGACGATAATATTGCCATCGGCGAATTGAAAGAGAAGTTGGATCCCAACTGCGGACACTGTTGGTCGTGCCTCGTCGATTTGCGTCGCGACAATGCCGTCAAATGCTCCGCTACCGCCTCCGGCGGCGCGCCGGCCGCGAACAATAATGCCAGCTTTCTGTACACCACGCACGAACATCCCTTGTTGAATTTCGCGGTGTGCAGCGTGTGCGAGGAGCGGGCGGAGGCGGTGGAGAGCGATGCAATCGACATCGAGTTGGACAACAGCAGCAACAACAACAACAACAACAACAACAACAATAATAATAATGCTTCGAATAATCAATGTTGTGCGAACAACGAAATGAATGCCTGCTCGTGGTGCGGACTCCAAGACGACCAATTGGGCGAGAACGACGACCGCGACGAGATTCCTTCCAGCGATTTGATCATGTGCGATAAGTGTCCGCGCGCTTTTTGCGTTAGGTGCGTGATCCTGTCGTTGGGCGGAGATGCGTCCGCGTGGCAAGAGGTCAAGAGGGTGTTGCAATCGGAGAAGGAGTGGGGTTGTCCTAGGTGCGAGCCCACGTACTTTTTGGAGAGGTTGAGGGATGCTTACAATGAGGTTTCGAGGGAGACTGCTACTCCCAGTCCCGGCCCTGTGATAGATGTCGATGCGGATGAAGATGAGGTGGAAAATGATAAGAAAGCAGAGGATGACGAATACATCCAAAAACTGATTGAAGAGTTGGACTATGCCGAGTACAGTTTAGAAGATGCAACAAAAAAACTCGACGAGTCTTCATTAGAAAGACAGCGAGAGATTATCGAGACGGAACTCATGGTTGACGGCGGGGTCGAACTGGAGGATTTGGAAGGTGCCATCGAAGATGGGTTGGATTCCTACAAGGAAAAATGGGAAGTTCACTTCCAACGTTTGACAGATACGGTATCACGATTGCAGGACGAGTTGGATTCGAGGGACGTGGGCGTGATGGAGGCGTATTACAGGTGTCGTTCCAAAGAGAGGGGCGATGATGATGCGGAGAATGACATGGCATTGCAGGATTGCAAAATTTCGGCGGATCTGGCTTTGGGTGAGTGAGCAGAACAACCTTTGTGCTTTTTATAATGTTGTCCCACTTCACTGATCTGGGGATGCAAGATCAGAATTCGATCTTTCAGAAGTTACATGTTGCTTCATGGACAAAAAATGGAGCACATGATTCATCTGGGTTGTCTTATTGAGAGCTTGCGGCAGCAATTTACTATTCATAGTGATGAATTTTGAATTTCTCATGACAGGAATATCTTGGTTGGATACCAGATGGTGCCAACCATATCATGATATATGTATGAACTGAATCACACACCTAACTTTCACATTGACTTTCTTCTCTCCTATACAACTTGCTCTCACACAAACTATACAGAGAGGCGGGACGCAAAAGAAGGATTCAGCAAGGGGGAATTTCGTGGAGCATCGGGCTACAAGCCTCAAGATCCTCGTGTGCTGAAATTGGAGCCAGAGGATTTGAACGCTAGATGCCTCAACGAGATCGAGGACGTCAACACCATGGAAGGTGCGATCAAGCAAATGCAGTCGAATTCGCAGGAGCAGTCGAATCCGTGGAGGAGCAAGACGGGGACGACGGAATTGGATATTGAGATGTAAGTAACATTTTTGTATTATATGGCAGTGTCTATTTCTTTTGATGGTCAAATAATAATCCTGATGACTCGATTGGAACTGAATCATGCCAGGTTTCGAAAGAAGGCTGTCAAGTTTGAGGAAATCAACTTGGGTGATAAGATTGACCTCGACCTGCTTGAAAAAAGGTGCACCAGTGAGATAGATGATGCCAATGCCACAAAGAGAGAAGGCTCGATGGTGATACGTCGAAAGGGCACTGATACCGGCAGAATTGTAAAGAGGAGCGAATCACTGAGAGCACTCAAGAAGCAAGCACGAAAGGAGACAACAAAATCTCGCTTATCTGGAGATACCGAGGAGTACACACCTCAGGTGCCGCAAACCACAGCCATGTTGCCAGCAACCTTGCCCAGAGTTAAGAAACGAGCCCCGCTGCAGCGTCTATCGGCAGGCGGAAGTTACCACGCCCAATCTGGCCAGCTGTCACCCTCCTCGACAGGACTACTGATCGGTAATGATATTGCAGAGTATGAAGACTCGGACATCACCCTGGAACTGGAGAATTTCGATACAGATGTAACCGTCTGCAAATCTCTGGCAACATTGCTGAAAGAGCACCAGGTCGAAGGGCTCAAATTTTGCTGGAAGAATGTCTGTTCTAACATTATGAACTTCAAACAAGAGGGCAACACTGATATCCACGGTGCTATCCTCGCTCATAACATGGGACTTGGTAGGTACCATAGCATCAATCAAGTCTTCCTCTTATGACTCTCGCCTGGTCTAACTTATTTCTGTCCGTTTCATTCCACAGGGAAAAGTTTACAGGCTGTCTGTCTCCTTCATACATTGTTGACCCACCCATCACTTATTACTCCCTCTGGCCCTGATGCTGGCAAGCGAATCATTTCCAGAGCAATGCTGATTGCACCCGTGAATACGTTAGCGAACTGGGAAACTGAGTTTCAGAAGTGGGTTGGAACTGGTTCTGGAAGGAGTATCCCGGCTGTTAGATTTTTCCCATGGAACGGTGACCAAAGGGCCAGAACCAAAATCATCAAGGAATGGTATGATTGCGGAGGCATTCTCTGTGTTAGCTCGGAGAGATATGCGAGTGCATGCAAGGGATTCCTCGAAACTGACAAACGAAAGACTGAAGCGAAAAAGCCATTGGATGACAATGCTCTGTTTCTATGCAAGGTATGTCCCTGAAAATCTCTGCATTGTTTATTCTTTTACCTGATTCTCCCTGATTCCTTCTTTGGTTTCAGGCGCTATTCAATCCAGGTCCAGATATCGTGGTGCTCGATGAAGTGCACAGTATGCTGAAATCGAATAGTACAAATGTATATAAAGTACTTAGTGGTTTGGGTACAAGGCTACGGCTTGGCTTCACTGGGTAAGTCAACAACATAAGAGCAATGCTATGATGTGCTCATGCCACCATCAGGTGATTAACTAAATGTCATTTTTTTATCATCTGTTTTTCATGTTTGTAGGTCACCTATGCAGAACAACTTGTATGAATACTTCCGGATGGCGAATTGGATGAAGCCAGGTTGTCTTGGAACAGAGTCAGAGTTTTCGAGGAGGTTCTATGATCCTATCATGGATGGCATGGCTGCTGACTGTACACCTTTTCAGGCCGAAACCCAGGAACAAGTGTCGAATGAAATGCATAAAATTTTGGCCGATTTTGTTCATCGTCGCGATGCAGATGTACTGGCAAAGGAGTTGCCCTTTCTTCAAGAGACTATCATTCATGTTCGACAATCGATGACCCAGACAAAGGTAGAAACAAAGAACAGATGCATTTTCTCCCTTCATTCAGCCTGATCCTTACCCTCATCTCACGGACTTTGTTTCTTTTTACCCAAATTTTTCTTAGCTTTACAGAGAATTTCGCAAGTATCAACGTGAACATGACAGCAAAAACTTTTTCAAGCAATACCAGTGAGTTGTCCATGCACTTTCACTTGCTGTTTCCTCTTGTAGAGAGATATAATCTCACTTCACTTCACATTTCCTTCCTCGGTATCAGTGCTCTGCGCCCTGTATCCAACCATCCTGCATGCTTGATATTTCCCGAGGAAAAAAGATCCAGGTCAAATTCGCCCTTATGCCTGCCCACTGATGGATCGAAGGAAGAACCAAAGGCATTGATGGATGAACCGCGCATTGCCCCCGAAAAATATGGTACGCCCATCAAAATCAATGATTTTTTTCTTTTGACAAAGTGATCCGCATGCTAACTTTGCCTCCTCTCGTTTTGCTCTGCAATAGCCTGGATCTGCNGATCTGCGACAAGTGTCAGAAGGCGAAGTTTAGAACGCTAGATGAAGCGGAGGAGCACGAGAAGACGTGCGATGGCACATTTGATCCTGATTCAGTCACCCCAGTTGCAGTTGTGCACAGCAAAGGTCAACCAAAGCAGAGGGGTTCAGAAAATGAGGAGTGGTGGAAATCTTTTGCGAAGCGAGCAGAGGACACCAACCTTGACATCAAGAAGATCGAGCATGGCGGCAAAGTGGTTTTGCTGTTGCAGATTATTGGTAAGAAAACATGGCTCTTCATTGATTTTCTATAATTTGGGTCACTCTTCAACTGAAAGTATTATCCCAATCTCTTTTTACTTTTTAAGCCCATTGTGATGCCATTGGAGACAAGGTGGTTGTGTTTTCGCAGAGCCTTCCCACACTCTCATATAGTAAGTCTTCAATTTCTGTTTTCTCTTTTCATGCATGGATGTTCTAACCATATTTGCTACTCAATAAACACAGTCGAAGAAGTTTTGAACTCTCCTGACTGGGGTGGTTTCAAATTATTCTTGCCAGACAATGTCCGCAAGCAGAATATTGGNATTCTGCTTGCGGACATTGTCTGGCAAGCAGAATATTGGTGGTTGGAAACGTAACCGAGAGTATCTCAGAATCGACGGAGTAAGTCCATCTCAAATATGTTTTTCGTTAAGTTGAGGCATTCCTGTCACCAGCTCATTATCTTCTTGCTTTCGCGGATCTAGTCTGTTGATGCGAGGGAGCGTGGCGATCTGATTGATTCATTCCACTCAACCGGATCGTCTGGTGGCTCCAAGTTGTTTTTACTTTCCACCAACGCAGGTGGGCTAGGAATCAACTTGATCGCTGCAAATCGTGTGGTACTATTTGATAGTCATTGGAACCCAGCAGTAGATCTGCAGGCTGTTTATCGCTGTTACAGGTACGATTAGTCTTGTTGTTTCTGCCTTTCTACCTTCTTTTGCATTCAAACCCAGCCTCATTGTGAACACTGTTTCATCTCAAGGTATGGGCAGACAAAGCCCACTTACTGTTATCGGTTGCTAGCTGAAGGAAGTATGGAGCAGAAGATCTATTCTCGTGCAGCTACGAAAACATCTCTGTCTGAACTAGTCATTGACGAGAAAAATCCTGAAAGGTCATTTTCCAAACAGGTTAGTCACAATTCAATCCTGCTTACATGTGCGATCAATAGCCCCCAATGAATTAATCTTATCATCTTGGTTGTACCAAACAGGAGATGGATTTGTTGCGACATGATGATACCTGGGTTAGTTGTAAGTTTTGAGTGTGTTATTTGGAAATAATATTCCTTCATTGCTCATATCTGCCTTTTTGAATTCATGATGTTGCAGGTAATGCCTGCAATAAATGGAGAATGCTCCCACCTGATGTTTCGGCGGAAGTGGTTGAGAATTTGCCAGAAGAGTGGTACTGTAAGGATAAGTAAGTTTTTTCTACCTTTATGATCATTCGTGTCTGCTTAATGAAGATACACTCATACTACCTATTTTGGTTGGCTTTGCCTTTCAGCACTTTCGATCCAGCACGATCAAGTTGTGATGCAGAAGAGCGTACAGCGACGTGGATGGTGCAATTCTTTGAGCGCCGTGCAAGAGAGGCTGCTGGTCATTGTTTGCTTTCACTTTCCCAGGGCCCTCAAGGGTCTCCAGTTAAAATGGTATCCACAGATACCAATCCTGGGGTTGTGCAGCAGCACCAAGAGTACACTGAAAGGGATGACGTTCTGCAAACTCTCCTTCAACGGTCTGAGGAGAAAAAGACAGGTAGTGCTAGCAGCAAGGATGCTTCAGCAGGGAAGCTAAGGTGGGTTTCGAAGTGGGACTTCAATTTCCAGAAAACTGAAAAATTGGAACCTGCACCACCCAAAGAAGAAGAAGAGGTAGTCAAGTCACCAGTGAAAAAGAGCCGTGCAAAAATAACATCTCCCACTTCGCAATTGTCACCTAGATCAAATAATGCCAAGAGCGTGAGGAGGTCCCCAAGGAAGAGAACAGATTCAGAGAAGCAGACGCCAGTCAAAAGTTGCTCACGCAGCAAAAAGCGACCTTCATCCGAAAGGACCTCACCAAAGAAAAGTGTGGCCAAAGCGAAACACGAACCAAAGCCACCACCAGAGAAGAAGGCAAAGGGGAAGGGTGTTGTTGATCTGACGTTTTCAGATAGTGATAGTGGCTAGTTGATATCTACCATTCATACGGATCACATTGTGTACCTATTGTATCGAGTGGGTTCCAACACATTATTTTTTGTTTACATATTATGAGTCACTATTTGTCACCCAAGCCTATTGATTGGATAATTGCATTAATTTTGCTATAGTGATGAGAGAAAAGGACCAGTCTAAAATTAACAGCAGCTTTAGATGTACCTGTACATAATACTGAATGCCAAGCTACACTGTTCTATTGTGTGTTGCTCAACACACAAACACTGATTGGAATTGGTTATTACCGGCATCCATTATGAAAGTGTACACAACATAAACCCATATACTTAGACTTCACTCTCTTACCTAATTGTCAAGTAGAACCAACAGCTAACAATGAACTACAGGAAACGATCACAAAATGTCCTACCATTTCCCCTGATCTCACTGGCTTCGAGAGGAGTCGCTAGTTCGAAAAAATGTCCTACCCTGGTTTGGGTAAGTTCTGACCACAGCTAGCCACTATGCCGTCCTAGTTTGAATTGGTCCAAGGTCATAAATGGAGCTGAAAGGATCTCAGCATGGGAAACTCATGGCACTAAGGAATGAGTGTGGGGGCTGGGGGTGATGTATTTGTCCACAGATCCTTGATCCGCCGCTAACAGGCGGAATTGTGGTACCTGCCGCCATGGGCTTAGATTTATATTGTCCTACCTCCTTTGATGGAGCCATCAGTTTTCTGAAATAATCCCCACAGCAATAGTTACTAGCGGATATTGTGTGATGGCACTGAGAGGTAACGGCCAGGGATAATTTATTTGACCTCTAATTTCCGTTTCATATGGCATTAGGGAGAGCCCATTTTTGTTGGACTTTGGTGCCCCACCCCTCTCCTGGATGCATCCCTTAACAAGGAAGAAAAAGGGAACCATTCTATGGAGGGTAATGCACGAGACCCGGAGAGGGTGGATGGACAACACATATATTCCCCCAAGCACATATTCATATTCTTTTTGTCAATAAAATTACAATCCCAAGATTTGATTTGCTGGTATGATTATGTTATCAATATCACATTAGTGTGATACAATAATGCTACATTACACTTCTTATAATTATAAATCGAGTAAATCAATTGGACAATCTTTTCTAGATCCATTTTATTAAAAAAAACAATATTTAGTTTAACTACTATATAAGGGATCCATCTGTCCAGGTTTCTTTAGCATCTGACGGCATGGCTCTACTTTTCAATGTTGTCACTTTGCTGTTGCAAAATGCCTACATCAGTAGTGAGTAGTGATATGATATGTCAAGAGATGCAGTTTTTACATTTTTATGTTTCTCTGCCACGCAGCTATGAAGAGACATGTCAGGGCCTCTACCTTTCATGGAGGTGTAGCACTTCATGGAGCGCCGAACTGTACTGGATGAAGGGGCGGGCATGGTCCTTATTGTGGCTACCACTAATGAGGAGGCTGTTGGCTTGCGCTACTGTGATTGCCATCCACGCCTTCACGTACTGCAACAGCTGGCTATACGGCCAATGCAATTTGCCAACCAGGGATCATCCAACCCACTTTTTAGCTCCCTTTGCCTCTCTACCAGCGATGTCATCTACTGAGTAGACAATGGGAGTGAAATATTTCCTCCACTCGTGACAAGCACTCAGGTACTTGGCCATTTTCTCCTTTCCTTGGACAGCAATGGCCTTCAGTGGGTCTTTGTGCCGATATGAATGAGTCTCAGCGTCGGTGATTTGAACATCAAAGAAGCACTGGCAGCCACGCTCCCAAAAACCATGTACGTCAACATTCCCATAGCTTTCATCATTGATTGGCACGGATGTGGATTGCTGCTGCTGATTTGTACTACCAGTATTGCTTTGCTGATTTGGCTGCTGCTGGGGTTGTGGGATAGCAGAGGTTGAGTTTTGGTCATTGTTTGCTGCTGCTACTTCTCTATCTCAACATCCAATACTGGACTTGATTCTGGGCTTGCATTCAGTTTTTAAGTGGAAGAGTAACAGCAAAATTAGCAGTGAAACTCTTTTGCAACATTGTCATGGCGGATGTGGACAAGACTTCCTTTTTTGAAGGAGAGGACATGTCTGACTTTGATTAGTTGATTGGGCAAGACCTTCAAAAATGGCCTGGTGCATAGACACGTATCCTACAACAACAGCTTGCTGGATTGCCTTTGTCAATGTCATTGATGAACCCATTATCAAGTAGGGAGTGGGTGGTGCAAGCACTTATGAGTGCTTTGCTGACATGAGTGTCATGCGCCATGGTGTCAAGGGAATTCTCTATCCACTAGGGAGGCAGTCAGAAAGCTGTATGTATCAACTGCTGAGGTGTCAAATATTGTCGGTGCCATCATCATAGGGTTCCAAATTATGATGCCGCTTTAGCTAACTGCAAGGATCAGTTCAGCACAGAGTGTGTGGTCTCTTGACCAATGCCATACAGAGCAGGGAAGAATTCTGTCCTGATGGACTTTTCAATGGGATCATAAGGGTAGGCAACATCTGGGCAAACACGTTGGGTTGGTATCTGGATTCTTCATACTCCTCTGAGGACTGAGAAGTGTAGTTGGGAGGCCAGTGGGATAGCTAATCAGCCTGTTCAATCTCACGCTATGTTCCATCCAACACCAGTTGTTGGAAATTATTCTCAGGCTCATCCTCCGCCGTGCCTGAATTGAATGCCCATCTTGCCGATCAGACCAGATTGCATGGCTGGCATGCAAATTGCCTTCTATTCCTGACTGCAACTCAGTGCTGAGATTCATACTATTGCATGCCCGGGCTCTTTGTCCGCTGCTAACATA
>JALLAS010000819.1:0-11276 GCA_036939415.1 Detonula confervacea
AGCATAGATGATGGATTGATGCATGGATTCACACGTTGGATAGTTGGTGACAGTCGGTCGGTGATCAGCAACGACGCACGCAAGAGAGTGGGGAGTAATAGTAATAATTGTGGCATTGTCGGCTAGAGTTCAACTACTCATGATAAGAAAGAAGTATGGTCCATCACCCCCATCCTGCCCCGTGCCATATCCTCTGGAAAGATAAAGACATTCGCTATTGGGACGTCGATAGCTGTTGGAACCACTATTGCCATGCCATTCCTCATGGCTGGGATGCTAGCAGTTGTTCCCGCAGAAGCAACTTTAGCAGCGTCGATTCTGAGCGTTGGTTTGACAAGCGCGGAGGCGATTGCCTCGGTGGGTGCAATCGGTGCAACGGCTGCTATTGTATTTAGAGAGTCAAGTGACACCCTTGGCATAGAATCAGAGCACAATGATGATGAGGATGAAAAAGATTATAGCAAGAGACCATTATGCGCTTGGAGGATGTGGTAGTGTAAATAATAGAGCCCTCACAGGGTAGGGATGCATGGTGAAGCCTTTGGCATAGGATGAGGCCACATGGCAATGACGAGGATGTAAAATAATAGGATGCCAAGGTCGAAGATTCCATTTTGCCCTTGGAAATCATGGTAATGTAAGTAATGAATGGAAGATATTTTCTTCTAGTATATTTAATAAAATAAGAAAGCAGCCGGTTACACGACAAAACAAAACATCCTGAGTCTAGCTTGAAAACAGATTCAAGTGGATTTAAGATGATATCATTGTTAGTATAATTGTCGACTTATCTCCAGAACGCTTCAAAACATACAATAATTGTGGAACAAAAGGCACGTCAAATCAGGCTAATGTATCTTTTTTTGTATGTGGCACAGGAGTTACTTTTGTGAGTTTATTGCAGTGGTAAATCCAGACAGTCAACATGGTTCATTGGTTTCTGATTTATTACTGTATGAATCCTCAGCAAAATTTGGCCTCAAGCCAGGCCCGCCAGGATTTCCGTCTATACAGAGAAATGCTGTGGCATCGCCTCAATCCTGCTGGTAATGCCTTACTCGAGGAACATTCAATGATATTACAATGCACATGCTAGATTTTTATACTGCGATTTGAGTACCAAAACTCTCATCTACTTATATCATCTCCTGGTCCCTCGACTCCATTTCTTCATTTTTCACATTCGAATCAACTGAAGGGGTGGAGTCATAGTTATCTTGATGACTTCTCCTTCGACAGAATCGCATAGCAAGAAAAACTATCAGAACAGTCCCAAATAACGCAACTCCCACCATGCCAAAGATGCCTCTACCGCTTTGAGGCCACGTTTGCTGTCTCTCCAGCAAACAGTTATCGTACCCAGGTCTTGTTGCTGATATAATAGTGCACAGATTTTCGCCACGGCATTGCATGTCACAAGCAACATTGGCACCCCTACCACCAACGCCGCCGACACCATCACCATCTGCACCAGAAAGAAGGACCGATCGATACGATTCCAATGCTAAGCTTTCTTTGCCTATTTTGTCCTCCATTGATTCAAAAATGGCACGGAATGCATTGGAGGATAGGCCCTCATCTTTGACAATGTCGGACGCCGCGCTGTATGATTCTGAAAATGTGTACAACTTTGACCATTCATTTTCTGCTCCAAGTGAGTATCGATGTGACTCATAATCGAGCATTCGATATTTGCCCGTATTGTCTGTTGAACTTCCATCGCCTATTTTTTGGCCATACTTGACCAGCCGAATCGAAGGATTGTTGCCGTGCAATGGAGTTATAGACCCAGCAAGAAGAAGCGGTGTATTCATTGTTGGTAACATAGATATGTTCGCCATGGACTCGCTCTCATCCGCAATTCCAACGCGAAACTCATCCGAATGCAAATGGCCATACAGTTGCGCTATTATCACATCATCAAACTCTTTGACTATTTCATAACTGAAATACGAACAGAGAGAGCCAAGACAAGGTGAGAATCTTGAAATGAAACAAAGAGCACAAGAGGCACGAGCTCCATTTCCATGGCATATAATTCAAGCGCACTCACTATGTCTGTACGTATTGAGTCATGCAAAGCTGCGTATGCCGAAAGCTACCCACCGCCGGCGGTATATGCCCGATAATCACGGCCCGACTGCCCCTCTCTCGACAATCTCGCAACATCTTTCTCATCCACTGAAATTGCCATCCGGGATCATCCGCATTTTCCGGCGTGGGACTGAAATAGGAGGAGTAGAGTATCGTGTTTAACGAGAGGACGGTGAGCTTGCCGTCGTGGAGGTTGCGGGAGTAGTACCCTCCTCGGAGGAAGGTCCATTCGTCGTCCGCTGTCAATATTGCCTTTTTGGCAGTTCTCTCTTGCTGCTTCGGTCCTTCTTCTTCTGCCAATGTTGTCGAATTATTCAAATCACCATCGATCAGTGCATTGTAAATAATACCAAGCATACCCGCCTCTTCCACAATCAAATCGGCACTTCCCAACGGACTGTTCTCGTTTTGCAACTGCAAATAATAATCCGGCACGACGTCATTATTTCCAATGGAATAAATAATTTCAGTGTCTGGAAATGCCTCCCGTACCATTACGACGACATCATTCAGTATACTGCCCGCTTCTTTCATTGCTAGCGAATGATAGGGAGAGTCGGCAGCATCTTGTACCTCCAAATTGGCCCCGGCGGTGTTATTTCCCCGAGACTCGGATCCCTCGTGGAAGTCGCCTTCCGCAAACAGCTCGTCCACTCCGTGCCGGATGGAATCGCCCGTGATGATCACAAACGCTGGCGGTCTATCCGAGGTGACTTTGGCGGCATATTCTAGCGCGGACTTGACCAACGTTCGAGAAGAATCGCAGCCGTAATTACTGACGAGGGATGCATCGTCCGAATTGCAATTGGCCTCGGCGTAGTACCGGGTCGTGTAGGCCTGGGGGGTGGAGTAGTATGGATCGAAGTGTATGTCGGAGAGCCAGAGGAAGTAATGCTCGCCATTACCGTCGCCGTCGCGGTTGTTGGCGTTGGCACCGTTGTCGTCGCCCATGATGTGATGGAAATACAATTAGCGGCTGTTGTTGCCGTTGGCAGGGCTGTCGCCTATATCTGTGTGTGTTGTCGAAATTTATGGAGGCAATCGATGTCAATGGTTGCGCTTGCTCATGAAAATGAAGGAGCATGGAGAGTGAAATCAAGCAAGGCCTGCCCTGAATGAAGAGGTGGGCCTGCCACGGTCTTGGTCTTGTGGACCCACGACTACCTAAATTTAATGTTGCCAAAAATGGTAGGAGTATTTTTTAAGTGAAGATCGGCGACAATGGGAATTAGCGATATCCCAAGCGGAAATATCGCCAATTATGGCCTTCTGGATAAATTTCGGGGGCAGATATTCCGAATTTAGAAGGCAAAGCCTACAATAGCGCAGTTTCCATATTATTTACTCCCATTAAACAAATGTTTCCAAAAGAGGGGAAAATAATCTGCCCTCCAAAATCATCTCCCCCAATCGATCCCAAAATCTGCCACAACTCGCAACCAAATCCAAATCCGGCGTCGACGACCATAGCCGCACATCTCATGGCCAAATAATAAATACCATAGCAATCACGCCACCCGCAACTAACAACCCCAGCACAAAGCCGAGAGCACTCCTTCACCACCTAACTCTTAACAAATAATAATCCCAATCCTCCAACCATGGCGGAACGCGAGGCCCTCCAAAAGCGCTATGCGTACTCGGAAATGTCCAACAAGGTCGTCCAACGATCCGGACGCGGACGGCAAGAAGGCGGCACGAGCCGCGGCGGCGGCGGTGAGTCGCGACTACCCACTTGTTGTCGTCGTATCGTCGTGCCCATTTTTTACCAACCAATTTCGAAGAAAAACGCGAATCTCTCAAGCAGCCTATCCACCCCTCTTTACACGTATTACTATCCTCGCGTATGTAGTTTCTATTCTCATGCCGTGCCCGTCATTCTTTATTTGCCAATCGTAATCATCATTATTTTCAGGAGGCGATGGCGGTCCTACCGGAGAGGTGGAATCCCTGTGGAAGGTCCTGCCCACCGAAACTTTGGGACGCATGGGCGATCGCGTCGGCGGAGGAGGCGACGGCGCACTAACAACAACAACAACCCCCGGCGGCGGCGGCGCCAACAACAACAACGACTCGAACGAGGAGGAGTCGTCCAAAAAGGATCATCGTCCCGCCGAAGTCGCCGAACTCATGGAACGCGCCGCCAAGCGCCGCAAGAAAAAGGAGCTCAACGACCACGGCGGAAGCGCCGTCGGGAGCGGCAGGAAGCGCCACGACATTTTCCTCGAGGGAGGCTCCATCCTCGACGACGGCGGAGGCGGCGGCGACGGCGGAGGCGACGGGGCGCAATACCGCCCGACCCATCCGGCCTCCCGCTCCGCCTACGAATCCTTCCTGCAATTGATTTCCGCCAAGGCCTTTTTGGGGAATCAGCCTCCCGCCGTGTTGCATTCGGCGCTGGAGGAGATTTTGATCGCGTTGAAGGACGGATACCTGAGGGATCCGGAGCGGAAGGAGGGGATATCCAAGCTTTTGACGGGGAGGGGGAATTCGGTGAACGATTCCGCGTACGCGAAAATGGTGGGGCTGGGGAAGGGGATGGACGATTATGCCGATTATCGAAATAGGAACAATAATGATGGTGGTGGCGGGGGGGAGGAGGAGGGGGAGGAGGGCAACGTGGACGACGAGATGGGCGTGGCGGTGGTGTTCGACGATTCGGAGGACGAGGACGAGGACGATAGGAATCGCAAGGAGGACGAGGACGGCAGGAGCGACGTCGAGGAGGACGTGGTGGTGGATCTAGGAGATTCCAGTTCGGACGAGGAAGGCGGCGACAAGGCCGATGAGGTGAATGCCAATGTGGGGGAGGAGAGCGGGGACGAGGAGCGCATGGTGGTCCAAGGGGCCACCGCCAAAAAGACCAAGAGAAAGGGTGCGGCGAGGGTACTGTCCGTGCACGAAATCGACGCCCACTTTCTGCAGCGTCGGCTCGCCCTCACGGTGGACGATGCCACGGAATGCGCCAAACTCTCCGACCAAGTTTTAGGGGTATTGGACATTAGCTCCTCCTCCAGCATTCGCGAATGCGAGAACCAACTTTTGGTGTTATTGGGATTCGAACGCTTCGACCTCATCAAGCTACTATTGGCCAACCGCGCCCGTATCTGGGGCTGCGTCTCGCTAAAGCGCGCCACGGCGGAAACGACGAGGGATGCGGTCGAAAAAGCCTTGATGGAGGAGGAGAGCGGGGAGGGAAGGTTGGCATTGGAGGAATTACGGAGCAGGTCCACCGCGGAGGATTGGAAGGGGGAGAGGATGAAGGGGGCGGAGGACACGCTGCGCAAGAAGAAGGAGGGGGAGGAGAAGGATGGAGGTTTGGATGCGGAGGGGAAGAGCAAGATGTCCGAGGCGTTGGATTCCCTCAAGGTCCGCTCCGCCAACGGCACCAATGGCGACGCCATGGACGAAGAACCCAAAGTCCACGCCCCCCACGAACTAAACCTCGACTCCCTCACCTTCGCCGAGGGCTCCCACACCATGACCAACAAAAAATGCGATTTGCCCACCAAATCATGGAGGGCCATGAAGCCCGGCTACGAGGAGGTCCACGTTCCCGCATCCCGAAGCGTGATTCCCCCGGGGGAGAAATTGGTTCCGGTCACCGATTTGCCGGGGTGGACGCACGATGCGTTCAAAGGCATGCATACGTTGAATAGGGTGCAGAGCAAAATGGCGGATGTGGGTCTAAAGACGTCCGAGAATATATTGCTGTGCGCACCGACCGGGGCGGGAAAGACGAACGTTGCCATGTTGAGCATCCTCAATGTTTTGGGACAATATCGAAAAGAGGGCGCGGACGACGACGTCAAAACGGAAGGCGAAGAGAGGGAAAACGTCCACGAGGGCAACTTCGACCTATCCGCCTTCAAAATCATCTACGTCGCCCCCATGAAGGCCCTGGTCCAAGAGGTCGTCAAGAATTTTGGCAAGCGCCTCCAGCCCTACGGCGTCCAGGTCCGCGAGCTCTCCGGCGATTCCAGCCTGACCCGACAGCAAATTTCCGAAACGCAAATGATCGTCACCACCCCCGAAAAATGGGACATTGTCACCCGCCAGGGAGAGGGGCGGGCGTACACCCAATTGGTGAAGTTGGTCATCATCGACGAGATTCACCTTTTGCACGACGATCGCGGGCCGGTGTTGGAGAGCATTGTCGCCAGGGTCATTCGGCAGGTGGAGACTACCGCGGAGCCGGTGCGATTGGTGGGACTGTCGGCGACGCTGCCCAACTATGCCGACGTGGCCACGTTCTTGAGGGTGAATCCCGAAAAGGGCATGTTCTTCTTTGATCACTCGTACCGTCCCGTGCCGCTGCAGATGCAGTACTTGGGGATCACGGAACGCAATGCTTTTCGACGCTTTCGGCTGCAGAACGAGATTTGCTTCGAGAAGGCGTGCGGGCAGAGGAGGAACGGGAATCAGATGCTGATATTCGTGCACTCGCGCGCGGAGACTGGCAAGACCGCCAAGGCTTTGAGGGACATCGCCATGGAGAAGGATGCTTTGAACTTGTTCGTCAAGGAGGGCACGGCGACGCAGGAGATTTTGCGGGAGGAGGTGGCTTCGGTCAAGAATGCGGACCTAAAGGAGGTCTTGAGTTACGGGTTCGCCATCCATCACGCCGGAATGCAGCGCGCGGATCGCGAGTTGGTGGAGGATTTGTTCGCCGACGGCCACATTGGCGTGCTGTGCTGCACGGCCACGCTGGCGTGGGGGGTCAACCTGCCAGCGCACGCGGTCATCATCAAGGGAACGCAGATCTACGACCCCTCCAAGGGACGATGGGCGGAGCTGAGCCCGTTGGACGTGTTGCAGATGCTGGGACGCGCAGGTAGGCCGCAGTACGACGTGGAGGGCGAGGGCATTATCATGACGGCGCATTCGGAGCTGCAGTATTATCTCAGTCTGACCAATTTGCAGTTGCCGGTGGAGAGTCAGATGATCAAGAGCCTGCCAGATCATTTGAACGCGGAGGTCGTGCTGGGGACCATCCAGACCGTTGAGGAGGCGGTGGATTGGCTGAGTTATACGTTCCTGTACGTGAGGATGCTGAAGAATCCCAATTTGTACGGGATTAGCGACAAGGCCGCTGCGGAGGATCCGATGCTCAAGTTTCGCAGGCAGGATCTGGCGCACACAGCGGCGTGCATGCTCGAACGCTCGCATCTCATCCGGTACGATCGACGCTCCGGCGCCCTCCAGACCACGCCGCTGGGACGCATTGCGAGCCAATACTACATCTCTCACTCCTCCATGGCCCTTTACTCCCGACACCTCCGTCCCAACATGGCCGACATCGACCTCCTCCGCCTCTTTTCCATGAGCGGAGAGTTCACCCACATCACAGTGAGGGAGGAAGAGAAGCTGGAGCTTACCAAGCTCGCTTCGAGGGTGCCCATTCCGGTGAAGGAAAGTCCCGGCGAGCCATCGGCCAAAATTAACATTTTGCTGCAGGCCTACATTTCCCGGCTCAAATTGGACGGCTTTGCCTTGGTGTCCGACATGGCGTTCATCCAGCAGTCCGCCGCGCGTATCATGCGCGCCATTTTCGAGATTTCCCTTCGTCGCGGCTGGAGCTCTTTGGCCAAGCTTACGTTGGCTTTTGCGAACATGGTGGCATACCGCGTATGGCGCTCTCAATCCCCGTTGAGGCAGTTCAAGAACGTACCTGAGATTGTGGCACGCAAGCTGGAGAGGAAGAGCGACATCGAGTGGGCGCGATATGCGGATTTGACCCCGAGCGATTTGGGGGAGCTGGTGGGTGTGCCCAAGATGGGACGGACGTTGCACAAGTTGGTGCATCAATTCCCGAGGCTAGAGTTGAGCGCGCACATTCAGCCGATTACGAGGAGCATTTTGAGGGTGGAGTTGAATTTGGTGCCCGATTTTGAATACGATGTCAAAGTTCATGGGTATGTCCAGCTATTTCACATTATTGTGGAGGATGTGGATGGAGAGAATATCTTGCATCATGAAATGTTCCTGTTGAAGAACACGGGGGCGCAGGATGAGCACGCGGTGGTGTTTACAGTGAATATTTTGGATCCCTTGCCGCCATCCTATTTCATCAGGGTGGTGTCGGATCGCTGGCTCCATTCTGAGGCGGTGTTGCCCATCTCCTTCAATAAGATGATCCTACCTGCAAAGTTCTATCCTCCCACGGAATTGTTGGATTTACAGCCCTTGCCAATCTCAGTGTTGGGCGAATTGGCATTGATCAAACTCTACAACTTTGCCGAATTCAATCCCATCCAGACGCAGACATTCCACCACCTGTTCAAGACGGATAAGAACTGCTTGATTTGCGCTCCTTCAGGCAGCGGAAAGGGCGCATGTGCAGAGTTTGCCATCATGCGCATGCTTGTGAATGATCCGCAAGGAAAATGTGTGTATGTGGCTCCCAAGGAAGAGGTGGCGAAGAACACGTACGCGGATTGGAGCAAACGTTTCGGATCCATTCTGCAATCCGGGCAGGTGGCGCAACTTACGGGAGAGATGGCCCCGGATCTGAAGCTCCTCGCAGGAGCAAAGCTCGTGATCTGCACTGCCAAGCAGTGGGATGCCATCAGCCGCCGATGGAGGCAGCGCAAGGCTGTTCAGGCGGTGACTCTCTTCATAATGGATGATATGCACTTTTTGGGTGGGGATGTTGGACCCACAATGGAGGTGCTTATTTCTCGCATGCGTTTCATCAGCGCTCAAAAGCAACAAAAAGGAGGTGACGTTCAGCAACTGCGCATGCTTGGCCTTGGTGCCTCCCTCGCCAATGCTCGCGAGGTGGGAGAATGGATGGGCGTATCCTCCAAGGGGCTGTTCAACTTCTCCCCAAAGGTTCGGCCTGTCCCGCTTGAAATTTATTTTCATTCGTTTGATCAAAGCAACTTTGCGAGCAGGCTTATGGCCATGGGTAAACCAGTGTACAACGCTGTCATGAGGCACTCGGAGGGTAAACCCTCGATTATTTTTGTTCCTAGCAGGAGGCAGGCGCAGCTCACGGCGATTGATTTGATGACATACTACCAAAGCATTGAGGGCAAGACCTTCTTGGGCAAGGGGGCTATTGTGGAAGAAGTTTCCAAAATTGCAGGCAATTTACGGGAGCCAGCACTTCAGCAGGTTGTCTCCTCTGGGATTGGATTCCTTCATGATGGTATGGTGGATAGTGACTGGGAACAAATACTGGATCTATACCAGAAGGGCTCCATTACTGTGCTAGTTTGTCCCGTTGATATCTGCTGGAAGGTCAAGATTGTTGCACATTTGACTATTGTCATGGGCACTGAAACATTTGATGGGAGGGAACGCCGTTATGTGGACTATCCCATCGCCGACCTCCTGCACATGATGGGCATGGCCTCTCGGCAGGGCATTGACACCTGTGGCAAGTGTGTCATCATGTGTCACACTCCGAAAAAGGAACACCTCAAGAAGCTTCTGTATGATCCCCTGCCCATTGAGTCTCACATTGACCACTACCTCCATGATCACTTTAATTCTGAGATTGTGACTAAGACCATCAGCTGCATGCAGGATGCAGTGGATTACATCACCTGGACGTTGTTGTACCGGCGTCTTTCGAAGAATCCAAACTATTATAACTTGCAGGGCACATCAAATGTGCACCTGAGTGAGCACATTAGTGAAATGGTAGAAACTGTTCTGGGAGATTTAGAGGCCAGCAAATGCTGCAAGCTGAATGATGATGGTGATGTCTCCCCCCTGAACCTGGGAATGATTGCTGCATACTACTATGTCCAATATGAGACGATTGAGCTGATTGCAGCTTCACTCACAGCCAAGACGAAAGTAAGGGGCATTCTTGAAATTTTATCACATGCGTCCGAGTTTGGCAACTTGCCTATTCGCCAGGGTGAGGAGAAGGCTATGAAGATTTTGGCAAGGAATTTGCCTCAAAAGCTTCCCGAGTCAGCACAATTCCAGGATCCTCGCACTAAGGCCTTAGTGTTACTACACTGTCATTTTTGCCGCAAGGCGCTGTCTACTGACCTGCGTACGGACCAAAAGCGAGTTCTATGCGATAGTATCAATTTGATCCCTGCCATTGTTGACGTCATCAGTAGCAACGGATGGTTAAAGCCAGCATTGGCAGCAATGGAATTGAGCCAAATGGTTGTCCAGGGCCTTTGGAACAAGGACAATGTGTTGATGCAAATTCCCCACTTTACGAAGGAGATTGTTGAGCGCTGCGTGTCACATGAAGGAGAAGATCCGATTGAGTCCGTGTTTGACATTCTCACATTGGAGGATGATATTCGTAATGATTTATTGCGTCTTCCAGATGAAAAGATGGCTGATGTGGCTGTATTTTGCAATAACTACCCCAATATTGAAATGGAGTTTGAGGTGCAAGAAGCAGAGGATATCACAGCAAGCGACCCTGTTCAGATCTCAATCAAGTTAGAAAGGGAAGTTGACGATGAAGAGGACGAAGAAGAACAAGTGGATGAAACACAATTTGGGAAAGTATCGGCCCCCCTATTCCCCAAGGAAAAACGTGAAGGCTGGTGGATTGTGGTGGGCGACACCAAGACAAATTCCCTGCTGTCGCTCAAGCGAGTGACATTGCAGCGCACCCAAAAAGTCATGTTGGAGTTCATGGCCCCAGAAGAGCCAGGGGATTATAATTTGACTTTGTTTTGCATGAGTGATAGCTACCTCGGTTGTGATCAGGAGTACAGTGTACCAATTAGTGTGGCTGTTGGGGATAGTGATGATGATGAATCTAGTAGGGATGATGAGAGTGATTAAAAAACATCATGACAGTATTTCTATTCAGAGAACAAATGGTTAAAAATGCATTCATTTTATTTGATCGGGTTCAAAATGCGAAGCCATTTATTTATCACGCAGTAATCATATGAAGTAAACGAAACCTTATGGTTCTCATCATTGATTTCTAGTTCACTTGCATGGCAGCAGGTTACTGTTGTAATTGGATATGACGCAGAATCATCATGTGAAAATCCCACAATCTGGAAGTGCATTTTGAACCCTATATCAACAAGACCCTGGATAATCGACACGTACCTAATATTTTTCGCAAAAAGAGCTCGCGCGAGCAATGATTTTACCACCACTTGGCTACCTCTTGGCTATCACTTGGACTAGCCCGCTCCGCGGGGCTAGCACGCTGTGACGAATGTTGCTGCAATGAATGC
>JALLAS010000820.1:0-11270 GCA_036939415.1 Detonula confervacea
AAAACAGCCCAGATCTGATTTCATGGATAGGATGATATCCTGGTCGCCCTATATAGAGGCAGTTGCATTGGTAGCGGGATCAAGACCAAAGGGTGAATGGTGCCCCAACCATTGTGATTCTTAACTGCTTTAGGCTTAACCCTCTTTGAGGCCAAAGCGGGACCATCCATTCTCACCAAAGCCCGACAACAGATACCTAATGCAATGGGTGAGTTTATAGTTATAGCACAAAATGAAATTCCAAATAATGCTGTAGGACACCAATTCAGGACTGGCTCATCTCTACCGTAATTCACCCACTCTTTCAATTCAAACACTATCAACTCAAATCCAACTCACTGACATTGAAAATTAGACATAATTAATGAGGCATAGATAAGGAGCAGGTTGGCTTCACAAGCGAGAGCGAGGTAGGTACTCCTACGCGATAATGAACAATGTGCCCCTGAAAGTGTTAGTTTAGGCTGTCAAAAGTAGATAACCTACTGTGACAAATCACACTTTTTAGTCATGCCGGCGCGCGTGCCAACAGAAGGTGCCAAGATTATTTTTGGCATGCAAACGGCAAGAACGGCAACGCCGAACGCGCCGAAAAGTTGCTTCATTTTCATGTTTCCCACTCCTACCTCCGTACTCCGTCCGCTCTCTTCTTGTGAACAGCTCGGACCCTGATGGCTGCTGGTGACGCCAAGGCAGAATGGTAGGTATGGTATTGCCGAATAACGAATGCATTTTGCTTTGAGTCGGATCATTGTCGGTTGATGATACTGTGGCGAACGCGAAATCGATATTGATACACTGACCGACCGACATAGCGACCGTTGCACCACCATCACAACGGCAATTGAAATTCATATTCACAGTAGGCGGAGACAATCGACAAACGACTGCCATTATTATTTCGAATATGCAACATCCATTCCGTGGCCAGCGAGGAGGATCAGCTACAGCCACTGCAGCAATCGCTCCCGGCAACGGCGGCGGAGGAGGGGATAATGCCTACGACTCGTTCATAGACTTCGAAGGCTTTCCTGCCAATGATTCCTCTCCCTCTCGTTCGTACGCGGCTTCCTCTCCGTCCAAATCCCTAACAACATCCCATCATTCCACGCCATCGGCGACGACCTCTGTAAATATTGACGCTAGTTGGATTGGCAGGAGAGGATCTACTAATTCTAATAATTTCACGAATCATGATAGAATAGCGACCGTGCCGCTGAAGCCTGGTGCGCAGTCTCCTGTTGTGGATTGGCCCGTGGAAGAGGATTTTGATGCAGAGCCAACACCACAACCAATGCTATTTGAATTGAGCCAGAAACAGCAGCAACGTCAGCAGCAGCAGCAGCAGCAACACAGAGATCAGCAAATATTTCGGCGCAAGGGACTTGGACCGTCTGGCTCGTCGAGCACGCAGCCATCTTATAGCAGCAGCAGGGGTAGCAGCTTTGGTCGTAGTGGAGATGAGAGATCGCCCACCAACAATAACAACGGGAGGGGAACCGTTCTCTTTGAGTCTTACGAGACGAAGAGCAACAGTAACAAAAACTTCAGCTTCAACAACAACAGTTCCCGCTCCCGCGATTTTGGAAGCACCGTCGGGAGTCAGCACCGAAGTCCCTCAATTCTGGATAATGTTTTATCAAAGGCATCGCTCGCGGACGCTCTCACTCCGACCAATGCCGCGGCCCCGCAATCAGTCAATGCGAGCTATCACCAGGACGGTTCCAGTCCGATGGATGCGCGGAATCAAAGGAATGTACTTAATGCCACCTTTCCGCAAACTCGCAATGCGAGCAATCGAACCGTCATGGCAAGTGTGCAAAATAAGAATGAACATGCCGTCCAACGGAATCAAAGCAATTTGTCCAGATCTTCTTTTGGGAACAATTCTCCGGCGACTAGCAGCTCTTCCAGAAAAGTATTGCCATCTCCGCCTCCGCCGCCGGCTGGGACGTCGGTTTCCATTTCTCCGCAGTCGGTGATGAGGAAGACGCCGGGAGTTGTGAACAAGTTGGTGTCATTGTTCTCGAGCAAGCAACCACATCAGCAGCAACAACAGCAGCAGCAACAAAGCAAATGGCAGCAGCAGAAGGGAGTGTCGCCGAGGTCAAAGGCTGACTCTACAAATTCAAATGCCGGCAGCGGATTTCAGCAATTGAAGCAAACAATAACATCCAGTGTCGTGCAGTTCCACGTTCCTCCGAAGCAATCAACTCCGAATCAAAGGCCACAGAATCAAGCAGGAGGAAGCAATATTTCGTCTCCGACCGCAAAGACCATCTCCTTACAACACCAAATCAACAACAATCACAATAATCCAACTTCCACAGTCCACAACCCCCCTCCGGCAATATCGCCATCCCGCTCCAATGCCCAATCCAGCGTAACGGGGTACTCGGGCGAGTCTTCTTCCTACAATCCCACGGGATGGCCTGGAACGGTGGACAAGCGCGGAAGCACCTATGCAATGGAACCGAGTTATAGCGAGAGCGAGGGGGAGAGTTTGGAATCGCCCAGGAGAATCAGGGGGCATCATCAACAGTCGAGACAACCTTCAATGGGGCAGGATATGAACAATTCCAACCCGGCATCGCAATTGATGCAGGGCATTTATCCTACGCAAAACTACCGTCAAAATGAGGAAGTGCCACATTTCAATGCTGCAAAGCATAAAACGGGCTTTAGCTTTGATGGAAGCTCGGCCATGGCCGGCGCAGCCGAGCTGGAAGAATGGCTGGCTGGCGATGCCGACGAAGGCATTAGCATTTACGACGGGGGCGAAAGCCAGGTCAGCGGCAGGAAGAGCGTTGGTCCCATCGATTTGGACAGCTGCTACAGCGGCAATCAAAGTCAAACCCAAAGTCATTTCAGCGAAAGCAAGGGAGGCCCCATCGACCTGGATGCTGCCTACGAGCGTCGTTTCGACAATTGGAACGATGGGGCCAACAGCGGATGGAGGGAGGGACGAGACGAATCGCTGGCGAATATTTCTGAGACGAAGACTGCTGCCGATGTCCAATTGGAGGCGGCGTTGGGGATGAGGAATAGTCACTTCCGAGGGAGTAATGCAGGAGCGAGCAATGCTGGAAGCTCGCGATCCCATCCAATGATGAGGAACCCAAACAATAATAGTGGCGCAACGGTGGGTGACGAGGCCAAGCTTCAGGGTATTGACTTGAGCGGCAGTCAGACTCGCGTCCAGGCTTTCCGGGCGGGTAGAAGGCAGCCCGAGCCAAATCTCTACGAAGAGGAAGTAGACTTTGACAATGACTATTCGACCAATCCATACAACAATGAATCCTACGCACCAAAAGGAATGTATCAACCATCAGGTATTCAACCGCTGTCCGAAGAGGCATTACGACGAAAGGACATGCAGAGCGCACCCCCAAGAGCGGGGGCATCGATGAACTTTCGTGGATTCCAAGGATTTATGGATAAGACGAAGGACGTTCCCAATTTGATGGACGATTTGGAGAGTGAGGCGAGCACCAGCTTGGGCAGGGGGGTTAATGGTAGCGAGCGTGCTGGTAGGGGATTGACATTACCGCCTGCCACGACAATTGCACCCCGAAGCAGTGTTGGTGTTCGTGCATCTTCGGTGGTGTCTTCTAGAGTGTCTTCCTTGATGGATTCAGGGTCAGATGTGTTTGATGGACTGCAGGAAGAAACTGCTTCTCCGTTTGGACCGATGGAGAAGGACATTTTGAACGTCAATTCGCAGAGAAATATCATGCAACAACGAGCACCTCATATGTACCAGAACAAAGTCAGTTTTCAAAAACAATCCACGCAGCAACATCAGCAAACTACTTTTGCTACCAACTTTGATGGTGAAAATTTACCGTATTCTACCCAGTTCAATCCTTTCTCAAACAGTGGAGGGGCACGGTCATCAAATGCAAATGCTAGGTCGAGCCAGCCACATAACTTTGATCAAGGCTTCCCGGCAGTGGATGATGCAGGAGACTTTTTCGACCCAACTCTTGATGTATCAGCAATCACCAAGGGCTCTGCTGATGGCTTTTCTCAAGATCACTTTGAAGAATTTGGCAAAATAATAGACGATGACTTTGAGAGTCTTCCGGACCTTTCCATGTACACTATTGAGCCAGAGATGATTCGAAAGATGGTACGAGCATTCCGAAAAATTTGCACCAACCAAATGGAAATCTCCAGCTCGGAGGAAACGATGCTGTACGACTTTGAGAATCTGGTTGATACCAAAAAGGCATTTGCACTCTTTGAAATGAGGAGTCGCATCATGGAGACGGATATAGATCGTGGCCTGGAACGAAGGGGCGGGACGAATGTGGTGGATGATATTGTATTGACGCCCTACTTTCAGGCAACTGCACGGGTCAGAGATGCAGTGATTGTGAGTAAGGCTTGGCGGGACGGTGCCACCCCCAAGGACGTTTTGACTGCCCATTTGCTCACAAGACGATCGGCCAAGGCTCATTTCATTCAGAGGCCAATTCATCGTATCAGAAGGCCCGGAAAGCCATACTACACCCAAGGACCTCAGTATTGGCTCGAGGAGGTGAAATGGCTGGATGATACTGACTTTATGCTGATGCGATGCCAGTCGCTTGGGGCGGGTACAATGAAAGGTACGTTACGTTTTGTTAAAAATTACGCCATGAGCATATTGAACTGTGTTATTATTTAATTTTTCCAGCACGAATTTACCTCACACACTGCTGATGCAATGCAGGTTTTGAGATGTTTACTATCGGCGATTGTCAGAGTATACTGTTGAAGATGACGAGCGACAATTGCACGGTAAGCATTTCTTCTCTTTTTTCCACTTCCGTTGGATGATATCACCTAACTTTTCTTGACTTGCTGGTTGTCCCCCGCACGATGTAGCAACTTCGAAGAGAGCTCCGATCTGCAATGGTTCGCCAAATTGAGGCGGAGGAATTGATGCAGGAAGAGATTGACTTAGATGGAGATGAAAACATCGTGGCAGAGGCAGAGCAGCTCTACCTTGATGCTACAGTAGAGGTCAAAACATTATCTATCAAACTGGTTCTTGCTGATAAAGCCTTCTCATTGGTGAGAAGTAGAATGGAGAAGTTGGTTGAGACGATCGAGTCATTTCTAGTTCAGATAGAAAATGATGACGGATCAGATGATGAAGAGACGGCATCTTATTCAACGGGCTCTGATGATGATGAATCTGATAATGGGTCTTATTCGAGCCGTGAGAGTGTAGACAAGGTAAAGCTTGTCCAGCGCGCCAAGAGGGCCGAGCTGTCGGCGGAAGTAGCCGTGAGAGAAGCGCTCTTGGCGAAGCAAGCAGCAGAAAAAATCAAATCTGATAAGCAGATCGAAATAGACCATTTGAAGGTGAGTTGAGTTGGTATCTGGCGGCTACTGATCCATCACGTTCATGCTCAAATGTAACCTCATATTTTATGTCTCCAGGACAAGCTCGCCGACATGGAAACGAAATCGCAGATGATGCAAAGCCAATACCTGAGCGGAGGGAACACAAGGAATTCACAACTTTGGGAAGATTCCAAATCATTCCTGGGGAGCACTTTTGATAAAGACGTTGAAGGTGCAAAGGCAAGGAAGGATAGACTGAAGCAAAAGTTTCGGGAACGTCAGAGAGGAACTGTGCCGTCGTCGAAGCCAGCCGACGAACAATATTATCACCAGCCGTTACCCAAACAACAGATGAATCAGGGAGAGGAAATGTATCAACACCTTGATTTCTACTCGAGATCGCTGAAGTCAGTGTCTGTCAATAAATAATGAAGACAACACCGCCGCTATTTTATTGTGTCTGAACAGTCTGAATAGAGATTAGTGTCTGTTAACAATAGAACCTGCTAATTGCTTATCGAAGCTGGAGTCTGACCAGAAATGTACCATTCGTGTTCTTGAATCTCTGATATCTGCAGCCGCTCCCTGGGATTCGGCACCAAAAGCCTGGAAACTAAGTCTTTGAACGCGCCGCTAACACCCGATGGAAATTTCTTGAACGTGCCCTTCTGAATTCTTGCGAACAGCTCCGCCATCGTAGCTAACCGAACAGTACAAATAAATCAGAAGCCACGCATATTGTATATTATATCAGCGTGGAGTCAGGAATAGAATACAATGATGATTAAAAGGCGAGAGCTTACGTTCGTCGAATGGCAATCTACCCGTTGCCATGACATACAGTATCACGCCGAGCGTCCATATGTCTGCTTTTCGGCCATCATATCCATCGCCGTCAAGTACCTCGGGCGAAACATAGTTTGGAGACCCACATGCTAAACGAACAAGCAAACAGAGCAGGACCCACGCATAATTGTAAATTATATCAGAGCTGAGCCAGGAATAGAATACAACGGTGATTAAAAGGCGAGAGCTTACTTGTATGCAACATTTTCGAAGATGTTAACGTTGCATTGCTATCCCCGGTGTTGTTATGAAGAGCGGATAACCCAAAATCAGTTATCTTCAATTCACTGTTATCGTCAAGGAGCAGGTTTTCGGGCTGATGATAGGAAATTCACATTAGTCATGAGCAGTTGTTTTGGAAGAATACTGAAATAATGTTCACTCACTTTGAGATCACGGTGGCATATTCCCTTTTCATGACAGCACTCTACGCCTTCAACTAATTGTCGAAAGAAAAAGCGGGCTTTGTTCCATTCAAATGGCAAGGTAAGAAATCATGTGTTGCGTGGGTCTTGTCAGAGTAGGCTCGTGAGAACACTCAAAGAACGGCTATCGCTTTCAGTGTTACACATGACTTACCTTTCTCTTCACCAAATCCTCTCTCTTTCACAAGTAGCTCAAATAATTCGCCTCCTGTGACCAGCTGGTATAAAAAATGAACGAACAAAATGCAAGTAAGGATGAAGTTCCTCTAGGAAGTCTTATGTTTATGAAAATGCAGAGGTTGGAACTCCATAACGGACGCACCTCCAACACAAGATAAATTTTTGTCTTACTAGCCAGGACCTCGTAAAATCGCACGACTCTGGGATGCTTTATTATTCTCATGATGGCTATTTCCCTCTTCAATTGCTTACCCATTTTTTGCTTCTCGATTTGGGACTTGTCGAGACACTTCACAGCATATTCCAGGCCCGATTTGACATGTTTTGCCCGACGTACTGTGGCAAAAGTCCCTTCGCCGAGGACCTCACCAAGCTCATACTCTCCGACCCTCTTGCGAAAGAATGCATTGGCTGGCTTCAACTTCATTTCCTTGGAGCTTTGAGTGGTTGCAGCCATTTTTGTTGTGATAATGTCGTTGTTATTTTCGTCGCCGTATTGAGAAGGTTATTTGAAAGTTTAGGGCAGTTTCCGCCATTACTTCATTCATTGCAATTGAAATTATAGAAACTGGGCCTCATAATGGCATCATTTTCGAAGGCTTTCTTATATGACGCATTGTCGCCCCTGGCATAAACGGTGCCAGCGCACCATACTGACAAGGCAACTAATTTGAGAGGATGGTGGTGACAATCCCATGATCAACAGAGAAATATCGTTTGTATTCACTCACAGGTCTGGGTACTTTGATAGTATCATCGGAGTCATTGCAGATGGGCAGATACTGAAGGTATGAAGAAAGATTTGAGCGGATGGCAACGGGAAACCATGAACCAGCAGAGAAAATGACGTATTTACTCACTGCAGTTGGACGTTCGCAACTGGGACGCTCGGAACTTTGTCGCTTGGCGGGTGGCGGTGTCGACACTTTTGGCGATTCCACTTGATCGTCAATTGTTTCAATTCTTCTTGCTTCATGAGCGATTGCCAACTGCTCTCTGAGATTAATATCATGTTTAAGGTCAGCCATCTTCTTGACACTGGCTGAGATCAACTCATCGTACATGCGAATTTCACTCGACTGGGCAGTCCGAAGACGTTGCCTCTCCTGGACGCGTCCCTGATATTCATTAGTTTCTTGTAACAAAGATTGCGTCGCAGTATTCCACTTGCTCGCTCTCTCCTCTAACTGCTGGATACGGAACGAGATCTCCTTATCAGATATCTCTTTCACCAGCAACACCTCTTTTTTATTCTGCACAAGGCGCTCTAGTATAGAAAGTTTGGCAGTAAGTTCATCTGCAGAGAGATCTTGGCCGGAGGTGCATGTAAGTCGGCTAGGGTCCTCTAAATCTTGGCTTACTCTCTCAGTTTCTAGCACTTGAATTTCTAGCTTCTTTTTGACACTGCAAATCTTTTCTTCAATTTCCATTGGATTTCTGAGTTCTCTTTTCATGATATCTATACTGCGTTGAATGTCCTTGTTCTGAAAGAGTAGTGTGAACAACGGCAATGTTTGGCTTTCAGCATGCACAAGGAACTGACCNAACAACGGCAATGTGTGGCTTTCAGCATGCACAAGGAACTGACCACTCACCTCCAGTTCAATCGATAACATCTCCTCTTCTAGTCGCCCGATGCCAAGCTCACCCCTCTTGAGAGCCTCGGCATGCTCATTTGCAGTATTATAGAGTGAGAAAAGTTGAGTCTTTCTTTCTTGTAGCTGCTCAGCCATTGACTGTTTCACATTGATCAGCTGCTCAGCTTGTGATGTTGCTAGTTCGACTTCTTTTTGGGAGTTACTCAACGATGCCTTCAATTTGTCGATTTGCTGCCCGAATAAAAGTATCATAGCGAGTCATGTGAGAAGAAAATGCAGCAACTACACCTTTTTATTCATTACTCACTCACCGCCTCTTGCCGCTCAACATCTTCTAGAGCTCGTCTGTATTCAGACCAGCTCCTACTTTTGTCAGTCCTTTTGGACGAAACGACATGTTGCGCAGATCTTCTTGCCTGGTGTGTTGCGTTTAGTGATGACAAGAGAAAGGAGTGTTAGGTGTGAGTTTGGGCTCGGTATTGCTTGACAGACTTACTGATTTTATTTTTACCTCAATTTCTTCCTCAAGAGTCTTCATCTTTTCAGCTCTCTCAACAGTACGCAATCGAAGCTCGTCCGCAAGGTCTTGGCACCTCAACTTCATAGCATTCAATGCTTTGTTCGTTTCTCCGATCAATCTATTGCATTCGACCTTATCGCTCCGAAGCATTTCATGTAAAGCAGAGAAATCTTTTGCTTTCTTCTCTGTGTCCTTTATTTTCTTGGATAGATCGAGCTTTTGAATCTCAGCAACATGGAGCGCCATATCAATGTCAATCTTCGTCTGCTCAGTCTGCTCAATTTTTCGCCTAGTAATCGCGCGCTTCTCCTTCATCAGGGATAATAATGTGCTTACTCTCCTCTCATCAGATCGTTTTTCCTCGATCTCAAATTCTCTCTCAGCAACGGCATTGGATGACTCCTCTAGACGAGCGAGGCCATCCTCTCCTACATATTCTTCGTCAAACAACTTCATCATACTCGAGTCAACCTTTGACTTTATGGATGACAGAGTTTGTTCATATGATTGCTTCTCTGCCTCAATTATCGATAGAGCCTGATTAAGTTGCTTAAGCTTTGATCGTATCTGTGGGACGGACGCCTTTACTTTGGCTGTCGATTGTTGCTTTTTGACTAGGTTTGCTTTCGCGAAGGCAATATGCTTACTCTCAGCTGTAAGAACGTTATTGTTGTGCCTTATTTCATCATGTGCTTTCTTGATATGCAGCTCGATTTCCACCCTCTGAGATGCTAATGAATGCTGATGCACTCTTTCTTCAGCAACTTCTTTTGTGCAGCTATCGACACGCATGCGTTTCTCTTCAAGCCCCGCTTGTTCATGGCTCAACTTTTTCATCTCTCCATGTTTCTGCTCATCGATCTTGGCTTTACGCTGCTGTTGTTGTTTGGTTTCCTCGTGGACCCCCCTTTTGCTTTGCTCGATGAGATGGAGCTCATTTTGGGTTGATTTTGCCTCTTTTCGCATCTTCGCCAATGCTTCAGTATGCGAACCTGGCTCTCTTAAAAGCTCCTCAAGGATGTCTCCTCTTTCATTGAGACCTTGCTGCAAGTTTCTTTCCTCGGAGCTCAAAGACTCTTTCAAACAAGCTAGCTCTTGCAGTCTTTGCTCGTCATCTGCATATGCTCGAGACGAAACGGAAACTTCTTCTTTAGATGCATTAAGCAACTTGACTAGCCGATCAAGCTCGGGTAGGACATTCATCTTGTTCTTTGTCAGTACTCCGTTCAGATTTGCTTCTGATTCTAATTTGGATGTCTCCAAATCATTGGCAGTCTGCTGAACAATTGCCATGGCCTTTTCGGCCTCATCAAGCTTCGACAATGCTTCTTCTCGTCCTGGCCCCATGTTTGTCTGTAGCTTGTCATAAAAGTCACGCCGCATAGCAAACTTTTCCATTAGACTTCGCTCTGCTTCGATTTTACTTATCGTTGCTGCTTCCTTCCTCCTCAATGTTGCTTCATAGTCGTTGACTTGCGACATCATGTCCTCCATATTGCGCTGAATCTCAACTGGGGCCTGACTCATGGCTGAATGCAATGTGAATCTGTCACTGTGTGAATAATGGTGATGCTATTGAGACGGCGAAATCGAAAATGAGGCAAGAACTGGCCAAACTCCATGCCCGAGTGTCCATTACTTATTTCAGGATTATTTTCATCTGTTAAAAATAAAGAAAAGAATTTTGAAGGGGTCGTTTATACTGCATAAAGACAAATGCAAGCCCTGGGCAAGCCATCTACAACAACAACCGCCAACCCATAATCCCTGCCCGTACTGACTACCTACCTTACCTTCTACGCACCCTACTTACCGGACAACCAACAAGGTTTCCTTCGTCCAGGCCGATGAGTCTTTGATGCCCTCATTGCAGACCTTTGCGAGCAGACATAGGTCGCAGTGGAGCCAGGGAGGAGCAGATGGCATAATAGGGTACAATTGCAGCCTAGATGTATTCTTTGACAGCTACTCATTGGGTTCTACAATAGCAGATTCTAGCCAGGTGCAAAGAAGGTGCGATTTTCGCCAGCAGCGATTCTCATATTGTGTAGGTGAAAGATATATGCCTGCGAGCCAAGGCCGGATCACAGGTCAACATGTAAACGTGAATTCACCAGACCATCGTACGCCTGAGGATGAGATGTTGGATCTATGGATGGTCCGTCAGTAGATAGGAGGCCCCTGTTTGGGCGGAATAGTTCAGCTCGATCTGAAAACGAATATCTGAGCGAAAGGTTGACATAGCAATAAAAAATGATTCGAAGGTCGTCGGCAAAGGCGCATCCCCCGAGAATTGCATGAACATCAGCAAAGACCCAGCAACACACCAAGAGGTTGCCACCTAGACCGTTTTTAAGTACTCTA
>JALLAS010000821.1:0-11274 GCA_036939415.1 Detonula confervacea
CCAGCAGTTGAAATTGGCAGAAAAGTTGGCCAGTGCACAAGTAAGCATTTCCTTCATGCGCAGAGGACGCAATTTCTCCAAAAGAAGGACGGAGGATGAATAGACTTCATTCCAGAGCTAATAATAAATTACTGTACTTTACTCTATTTCCCCATGACTTGTTCGGTTGTCTATTTTTACAGAGCTACAGATCTTGCCCATATTTCTGTTTACCGAAAAAGACTGACAATGAGTCCATGCAGCTCGAACTCTAAACAATTTGATCCTACAATTGCCTTCCACACATGGCTTCCATCACATACCTGAAAATATGATATCTTGTCAGGCATGCGCTTCCATATCTATGCATGTCTAGACATAAACTGTCATGGCAAAGATGCACAGACCCACCATTATACAGCCATTACTATCAAAATTGTATGAGGCATGGCTCCTTGTCTGTTATGCCAATGTACTGCAATTGCGTGTTGTGTTAGGATACCTCTCAGGATACTAACTTCTATTAAGAAGCACGTAAGATGTATCTCACACGGCGTCATTGCAAATTTTGCCAATATTCTTGCTTGGGCTTTGGGCTGCTCCGTCAATCCAAATCTGCTGTACCATATCAGTCTACGCGTAGTGCTGTTTCATGATTTATGCAAGCACTTGTATATGTCTATCTCCATCCTGACTACCACATAGTGCATTGTGAGAGCTCCCATATTTGATCTGAAATCTCACAACGTGGTGCATGCAGCAATTGCAAGAGGATATTTGTTTCTTGATACGCTATACTTCGTTCTGAAGGATGACATATCAGCTCTATTATCGATCCAGCATTTCAGCAAGAGTCAATGTGCTATCAGACGATATGATCTGCGCATTCTCGTGACTGAATGTGTGTGTTTGGATGCATTCCATTTCCAAATAGGTAGGCAACACAACATTTCTAACTTTTCCTACTCCCTACCACACGCACCATATATGACATTGAAACTGTTTTGGAGATGAATTATATATCATAGTCGTGCTTTGCGCTCTGAGCACTATGTCCTCAATAATATGGTGCATCATAATATCCCATGAGCACTTCTGAACGCGCCCATGAATCGCAGTTATCTGCAAGTATGTAAATCTCTCGGGATACTGACGGGATCACAGCATCATCTAATCTCCTGTTAATGATGTTGCCACCCGTTGCATTGCAAAACATAAGAGAAGACTGCTCAGCAGTAGCGTGTGTCGCGGTCCTGCATTGTTTTGAATGCTGTCGGTGTGTTTTTTAGGGGCTCATCTATATCTATCCATCATTGTCTGTCGTCTGCCATTGAGATAATCATCTCATCTCGCACAGAACATCATCTGGCGACTTCGAAGTGGCTGGGGATGGCATGATGGTGTAGAAATTGTGTGGGACACCAAACCGTGCATTTATTCAAATCTGAGGAGGGACGGTTGCACAAATCTAGCGTGGACGCTTCAGTTATGGTCCGATGAGTGATGTTCGACAGGTTTTACGAGCGGGGGATACAAACGAGTGAGGTCATATCAAGCAGCGCTGGCGGAGGCGCGCGGAAGGCCGACTTATCCTCTGCTACCGACCATGTTGCACGGAACCAATTTATTCGCCAATAAGGGGGGCCGGTTGGACAAATCCGACGCGCAACATCCAGGATGTGGGTTGGCAACGGGATGGATGGGTTGAGTATCTCCAACAAGGTTCCAAAATGGTGCTATGATGATGTTGGCCGATGGAAGACATTTGCCGTGCTATGGGCTCCACAATCCCACTATGCAGAGGTGTTTTTGGTTCTGAGATGCCGCTCCCACCATTTTCTTAAAGCCAGGCGGTTTTGCTAGAGCGGATAAGGGGCAGAACGACCTTAAAAGGACACGGGTGTTACGTCCGTGGGCTCGTTTTGGCCCTTGCGTCAGGCTTTCAAACTAGGGTTAGGTTTGAATAGTCTATCCTTATCAGAATAGCGAGAGCTGTTCAAAAATGCAGTAAAAAGGGTTGCCTTTAACCTTGCATGATTTAGCAATCAGTTGCCAAATTGACACTTTTGTGGCAATTTTGAATTTACAGGTAGTTGTAATTCAAACTAATTTAATTATTTTCAAATATGTTGATGCTGTATTGTTCATAGAATAGAATACTAGGAGTACTTTTAAATCAAGTCATAAGCAATTTGGAACGTGAAATGAAAGTTGTTTTGTAACTCCATGGAGCTTGGATGGAGTTTCATGGCTCTGAAGGCTGATCTGGTATCGTAGGAACTGGTTCAAACCTACTTAGGAATCATCTAGGACTTGAAGACCTGGAGCCTGGAGGCCAACCTGATTGATGGCCAGAGATATGACACGCCTGTGACCCGTGACCTATTCATTATCCGTCCTCCGTCCTCCATCCTCGATCCTCCAACTCCAACAAAGCAAAAAAACGAGGACGAGGAGAAGAGAGCCGCTTCTCTCAAGTTCTCCTGTCCCTCACCACCCCACCCATAGCCCACCATCGACCATGGACTCTAACCTATTCCTCGCCATCTTCATTCTCATCATGCTTTCTGCCTACCTAGTGGAGGCCGTGCGTCATGTGAGGAGTAGAAGCAGCGCCCATCACGCGCATCACTGCAAACTTCCATCACATCCAGCGTTATTCATTTCCTCTCCTACGAAGAACAGCATGTTGGTTCGTGAGAATAGCAAGACAATATCTTTCATGCCAGCATATGGGTCGAAGCATCTACACGTCACGACTGATACAGCATGGCGCAAGGGGCGTAAGGTTTCTCCTTTATCGATGTCACGACTTTTCACTAGCAGCAACGCAGACAATGAGGAACCATCTAAATACAACAACATCAATGATGGCGTTGACATCTCCATAGAATACTGCAGCGCCTGCCGCTGGATGCTACGCAGCAGCTGGATCGCTTCAGAACTTCTAACCACCTTTGCAAATGAATCCAATCTCACTTCTGTGACCATGGTGCCTCAAAGTCCGCCCTTGGCAGAGGGTGGATTGTTTCGTGTATGCGCCTCATATCAAAATGCAGCTGGTGATGATGATGCAGTTGCAGTCCTGTGGGATCGACAAATCGAAGGTCGTTTTCCAGAATCGAAAGAGCTGAAACAGCTGGTTCGAGATTGTGTCAATCCGGATACAGATTTGGGCCATAGTGACAACAAACAAAAAGCTGATAATACAGTCAAAGTCAAAGAAGAGGATTGCATTGAATGCAAAGAAGCAGAACAGGAATCTTTGGATAAGTCAAATTCGCAACCGAGTATAAAAGGGGGAAATCCTATGCAACATCAAAATCCGGCATTGGATGTGCCCTCCATATTTTATGAACGCAACCAAGTCTCCATTGAATTTTCTACGGGAACCAGCATAGAATCTCAAGATAATGGATTGTATCGTGCCACTTATTATGCCATTGAGCTATTGAGTTTGGTATATGACAGAAATGCTTGGTGGAAGAAAGCACAGCAAGGTGATGCTATGTCAGGTGGAAATTTGAACGAGGAAACCGTGCCTGCTGCAGTGGATGGTGTTACTTTGATTCCCAATCGGGTAGACAGTGGAATATTAGTGAGTTTGCAATCTGATCTTGCTGTTTGCCTATTGACATTTTCTCCCAAGGTTCATAATTCCCAACGAATTGTTCTTCTGATGTGAAATCAATGCTCCTTCAATACGAACATGATGAGCAGAGAGTCAAATTAAATGATGGCAAAATATTATATGAACAATCTACTGATACTGTGGGCACAACCATCATGGACGGAGCTCGTCTTCGCGATATTGTGAAGGATTCAATACTGAATGGTGGCAGATCAAATGAGGATAAAGTGGAGATAGATACTATGGATGATGACGAGGCGGAAGAGGCGCGAAAATTCTTTGGAGTGTTCTAGTGGACTTGAGTTAGCATATACAACACAGATTTGTCAAAACACAAACATGGATAAATTATTGGACTGACCGTTCGCTCATTTTCATTCTCATTTGTAACTGAAGGTTCAAGTTTTTGAAGTTTTCTGGTTGCGCAGATGATTGATGTTGCAAACTTTTCGCGCAAACCCTGCTCAATCCTGTCACATTCAAGACTCGGAATTGGTGGAATCAGCCTTCAAGCCTGCTTCAAGTCATTGCATTCAGATTGAACTGGACGAAATAGGCCCATGTCATAAATTTTGCGCTTGTTATTCAGAACTGCTTCGTTTGTTATACTCAGTAAATTCCGGACAATCTCTGTTTGCTCAACAGTACTCATTCTCGCGAGGACGGGAGGGGATACGCATTAAATATGCCAAGCACTGGCCAACCGGCTGCAGATAATAGCATTGTCGAATAGCGAGGATCTGCGAGGTTGTTGACAACATAAACAAGTTCTCTCCAATGATATCATCATCAGACTCTTTTGTTGAAACTGGAGGAACCTTGGACGATACAAGCTCCGTGCAGAATGATGAGCATTCTAAACTGTTGCAGCTACGAGGAATCAAAGAGCCTGGTAACAACGACGTTCTCACATGCAGTATCTGTCTTGTACGCTTTTGATTTCACTGGCTCCTGACCGGGGAGTTTTGGCTTCATGAGAATTGGGCGATCTCTCCAGTTGTTCTTGAATTCTTGATCCTCATCTTCAGATTGCTTTACGAGATTACCTGCTGCTACTGCGCTCTTGAAGGCTGATTTGACTTTCAATTTAGCTTCTTTGGCGAGAGCACGACGAGCTTCCATTAACTTTGCTTCTTCTTCCTTCTCTACAAGATCCTGGGCAACATCGAATGATTCCATAAACGTGTCTATCATACCAAAGAAGTCGCCAGCTTGCATCTTCATGTCTTCGCCAAAGTACTCCAGAATACTAATGTACTTTTGATTGGCCTCCTTGATGACACCCAAAGCCTTCTGGAGTTCCAGTTTTGAGAAGAGAGCAAAACGCTCAAAGTGAGTAGTATCAACTTTACCGATAGGGACATCCTTCTCTGGCAGAAAGGTGACCAATTGACGAAGTTCCTTCACAGAGGCCCGTTGAGCTTTCACATGACGAAATTTATGTTTTGGAGTAGGAGGATTCTTCAAACTTTCTCGGTATTCTTCTCCATCTTTAGCTGCAGTCTCCGTCACGACTCTTGAATCCACGCATAGCTGTTTAGCAGAAGTGAGTAGCCGGTCCATCACTACCCCTTTTGCCAAGACAACTGATTTGATGTCTTCTCGGAACTTGAGGATATCTTTGCTTGTTTGGCGGATGACCTTCACAAGGTAGTGCAGCACAGTTGTTTTGTTATCAAATGCTTTGGTCTACAATGTCAAAGTAAGACATGAAGGTGAGGAAAAACTAGACTATATTGTTGCCGAGGAATGTTAAAGCATGATAACTTACCTCGCTCAGCTTCGAGAGAGAGTCCAAAGCAAAGCCATCTGCAGTTGCACCACCCTCGTCTCCGTTATTGATTTTGTTGACAAGCACAAGAATCATGGCTAGAAGCTTCTGAAACCGCTTGGATGTCCTCAACTCCTCGCACGCAGCATTCAAATGATCGACATCCCATTTCAGCTCATTCAACTTGATCTTGAACTCTGCCAAGAATATTATGCTCTGAAACTTTTTCTCACTATTCTTCAAGTCTTTCATTGCAACCATATACTGTTCGCAAGGAGTCATACTGGCCACAGCATCGTCGAGAGATTTGGCATTTTGCAAGTACGTGGTAAGCCCCTCGTTTTCTTCATCTGACGGTAAGAATTCGTACAGAGATTTTAGCTCTACTGGATCCAGTTTACCAGCATCCATGCAGTCTATCATATTTGCAACCTGAGATGGGGCGAGCTTGACCTTCTTCAAAATGATATCTCCGTTCATTCCACGTTTGGCGCTGGAGAAATGGAAGTACAATATAGTCAGTGCAAAATGTTAGCCAAATGTTAGCTTTGGACGAAATGATGAACCTTGAATGAGAAATCAAGAAACCACTCACTCTATAACTTTGACAGACTTGCCAGTCTTGGAAGCCGCGGCTTTGGCCTTTTTCTTCTCATCATCTTGTTTTGCATCAATTGCTTGAGAGAATAACTGTTCGAACTCCTCTATGTCATGCATCAGGTTTACGTCCAACTTTCTCAAAGCCACCCAAACCGTCCCCTCTTTGGCATCAACTTTGTTCCAGTATACCTTCTTCCTGCGGATTTTTGTTTTTTTCTTTGATTCGCCTTTCGGCGTACCTTTCCTCTTAGGGTCGAGTTGGCTATTTACAGATCTATCCTGATCAAGATCCATAATCTTTGGGTCAAGACCATCACGTTGTAAAGCATTCTTCACAGCTCCCATTGGCATTCCCTGGAGATGAAGGCATCAAGTGTAGGTAATGAGATTATGTCAGTAGAGTATGGAACTGGACAAAAAAGTCCTTCATGTTGAGAGATATGACAAAGAATAATCTCACCATCTTGAGCATCTTAAAATACTTTGCATATTTTGGATCCTCCTTCAAAGGAGGGCCAGTGCTAGCAGACTCCACAGTCTGGCTTTTGAGGGACTTCTCAAGATCCATGTCTAATATTGCTGGATCTAGTTGATCCCTCGCCATCGCATGCTGTACAGCATCCTTCGGGAGACCCATTTTCATCATCTTAAAATATTTGATGTATTTTGCATCCTCCTTCAACGGAGGGCCGTCGTCGACTTCTTCTTCCTTTTTTAGTTCACTTTTGACGGACTTCTCTGGATCCATATCCAAAATGCTACGAGGCAAAGGGAATGAGTTGCAAAAGGATAGAGATGAGCTATGGTATGGAGAAAGAGGGAAGGTCAATTGCGTAGTAGCAGTTTATCATGTTGTGTAACGTACTTTGAGTTAAGCTGATCCCTTTCCATCGCATGCTTAACGGCGTCCTTCGGCAAACCCATTTTCATCATCTTGAAATATTTGATATATTTTGGATCCTCCTTCAATGGAGGACCGTCATCACAATCCCCCTCAGCCTTAAGTTGGCTTTTGAGAGACTTTTCTNTCACAATCCCCCTCAGCCTTAAGTTGGCTTTTGAGAGACTTTTCTGGGTCCAAATCTAAAATGCTACAAAGCAAAAACAGCATTATCATTGGTAATACAAAAGGTTAGAGATATCACATGACAAAAATGGCAGAAAAGGATGATGCACGGTCAGTGGAGTGACACCGCGTAAAACGCGATACGCACCTTGGGTCGACCTGATCGCGCGCCATGGCATGCTTTACCGCCTCCTTTGGCAGCCCCATCTTCATCATCTTATAGTACTTGACGTATTTCGGATCCTGCTTCAACGGAAGGCCATCATCATCGCCCTCCTCGGGCTTCTGTTGGCTCTGGAGCGACTTTTCAGGGTCCAAATCAAGGATGCTATGTGGCCAAACATTGCATTTTAGGAATTGGTACATACAAAGGGGTTAGAAATAGTGTATGACCTCTCATGTACGACATTGACAGGCACAAGATGGTCGCAGAGGGAAGAGTAGCAAACGTATCATATATAAACATAACCTACCTCGGATCCAATTGATCGCGCGCCATGGCATGCTTGACAGCATCCTTGGGCAACCCCATTTTCATCATTTTGTAATACTTGACAAAGTTAGGCTCATTCTTGAGCTTGGGCGCGCCGTCCGCGTCGTTTTCGGAGTCTCCCTCTCCACACTTTTGTTGGCTCGTGAGTGACTTCTCGGGATCCAGATCCAAAATGCTTTCCAGGAAAAGTCAGCATGAGAAATGGCACCAGGAGTGTTTGAAACGTTAGAGATGACAACAATGAAATAGCCATCGAGAGCAACATTCAAGTGTCTCGAAATGTGTCCGTTGATTTTTTACATACCTCGGTTCCAATTCATCACGGGCCATTGCATTCTTGGCAATATCCTTGGGCAGGCCCATTTTCATCATGTCGTAGTATTTGGCATACGTGGGATCATTCTTGAGCTTTGGCTCGCCGTTGGTGTCGTTGGCCTCTTCTTCCTTTTTGGTTTCGCCGGCGTTGGTCTGGCCCACGGCCTTGGCTTCTGCAATACCTTGTCTGTCGCCTGTTCCGGTACCAGTACCATTGCCTGCTAAGTCCCCGGTTCCGTTACCATTGCCGTCACCCGCACCAGCTCCACCACCAGCTCCCAAGTTAAGCGTCTTCAAAACAGCTTCAATCCGCGTCAACTCCACCTTCGTCTCCTCCTTGCTCTTCTCGCCATCACCTCCCGGCCTCCCTGACTCGGCCACGGGCGCCAGCCTCCCATGGCTCGTCAAGCTCGACGGCGGCCACGAATTCTGCCGCTCCAATCCATGTGGCCGTTTCGGCCTGTCGGATACGGATCCCGAGTCGTAGAATCCCGACCCGCCCTCCGAGGCGCCGTACCCCTCCGTCAATAACTTTTTGAACGCGTCCATGGATTCGCGCGTGATGTTGGCATCGCCGCAGCCCAACATTATTGAGGGGTCGGCATCCCGATGATCATCGTCAAGGTCCATCGATCGGATCGTCGGCAGTCCTTCAAAACTTTGTTGTTGTTGCTGTTGCTGCTGCTGTTGAGAATACCTTCCCTGTCTCTCCAAATCCACGGGCCGATGATGATCGTGACTCGGACTCGGAGTTCGATACCCGTTCGCTTTTTCGTACCCGTTCTCGATGCAGTACTCGTCGTGCAACACCTCCTGATGCTCCTGCGACGACGATTCCATTCGATCAATGGTATTCTGGACGACATTATTTTGTTGCGTAATCATGGAGCCTACCACCACCTCGTCCACGAGTCTTTGACGTTCGCACGTGTAATTGACGGCGTCCACCCACTGCTGCACCTCCTGCGACGACGACGCACGTAGGGTAGCCAAAGCGACATTCTGGGAAGGATGCCAAATCTCGAACTGGCTCGCGTTGTCCAGACACTTTTTGGCTCCCAGCGTCCTGGCATCGATTAGCTTGACAAACTTGTTATCTCTAGCTGCACTACCCTTGTGGGAGGAGCTGGGCGGACTGTGCGAGTAGTAAATGCCCGTGGAATCCAATAGGTACCAACGCCTCACCCATCGGCCCCGCCGCGTGCGCTTTCGGAGGTAGCCCTCCACGATGCCCCGTTGGGCATTGGACTGCAGCCACGGCGGTATGCTGGACACGGCGCTGCTGAGTTCACTCCTGGTGTTACTACCGGAGTCGCTGCTCCCGGCCATACTACCTCGCATGGACGCCAATAATCCCGGTGTCATGGGACTCTTCCGGTAGGAGGGCGACTTCAACGAGGGCCTTATTTTTGTTCCGTTCTTGGCATTGGCGTCTTCGAGGCTCTTTCGGGCGGATTGCAATGCCGACTCCCATCCCTTGTCGGTCAGGGCGCCGTCGCCGTCGAATTCCAATCCTTGAATTTGTATGCTGCTCCTTTGAGATGCCATTGTCGACCTGCGCTGGTTTACCGTGCTTCTGTCGTTGGTGCCGCCGTTGGGGGTGGTATCCTGGCTCAAGCGAAGCTCCTGATTCAAATCATCGTTTGTACCCACCCTTGGCAATTTTTGCGAATGCACAGGCCTGTCCGGATCCAATCGTGTAACATCCGGCTTGCCATCCCGCTGCAGCGCCGCCCGCACCGCCCCCATCGTGAACCCGTACCGCAACATTCGAAAGTACAAACTAAATTCCGGATCGTTCTTCAACGGCACCGACTTTTTCTTCTTTTTGGTGGCGGATTTGTCCGAGGGGGTGTGCATAATGTGGCTGGCCAGCTTGACGGTATTACGCGCAATGGTGCGATGGTTGGCGGAGACGGTGGACAACGTGTCGGAGATTTGCGAGAGGGCGTCGCTGTGATCGTCGTCGGAGTCAGAGACGTAGTTGCCAATGTCTATTGGGGCGTGCATTGTCTCCTTGGTGGCATTGTTGCCTCGATTTTCCTTGCCGGACTTTTTGCTTTTATATGATTCTAACTTGGTCAATACGTGATCGAAGTCCAATTGCTTCCGTTCGATCACCCGAATCAATGCCTCGGCCGCCTTGGCGTGAACGGCATCATCCTCGCTGCTCAAATCATTGTACCCTCCATGGTCCATGACGGCAGGGGAGCTTTCCTGGTACACCAGCTTTCTCCGCGCTCCCAATACAGAGGTATTGTCTCTCACGGGGGTGGCCTCCTCGGTAGTTGTGTGCCGTTCGTTTTGCTGTTCTCTTCGTCGACGATTCATCTTTCCGTGCATATCGCATGACGAGGACTCAAGACCATCATTGTCCATGGCCGAATTCATAAAGTCATCGGGGCTGATCCGTCCTCCTCCGGAAGCATGCTCAGTGTCCAAGTCTACCAAGTCGTTGTAATTGATTGCGGATGCGGACGATTGCCGTTGAGAGAAATACAATGCCTGCCGATGCGATGATTGTGCTGTTGATTCGTTGTTGTCGTCCACCGGGAACTGGAGCCGTGCCTGCTCCAGCTGCCGAGCCATGAGCTTTGCCACGTCAACTTCTTCGACGGCATCCACGATGTTGAAGTGGAAGGATGCTCGATTGTTGGATGCGGGCATGGAGGAGGCGTGGCGTTGTACCCCGCCCTGAGCTGTAGGGACCCTAGGCGTGAGTAGAGCTGTGTGGACTTTGGCTGGAGTTGCTTTGGCTGGCGTTCTAGTTGATTTGGACTTTTTGAGTGACTTTTGCTGTGCAGCTGCAGCGGACATGGCGGCTATAGCTCCAGGAGGAGGTCCAGCCTGAGATGCTGGTTGAGATACAGATTGAGATGTCTTCGCTGATGATGTAGATTGTTGACTTATCTTTTCCTTTTCACGAGCCGCTGCTGCTGCCATGGCGACAATGCCCCCTGGCAGAGGTTTGGCCTGAGATGCTGGTTGAGGTTCAATTGCTAATGTAGATTGATTTTGCTGTTCCTTGTTACGAGCAGCTGCAGCAGCTGCTGGAGCTGCCATGTTTATTGGTCCTTCAGGCGGAAGCCCTGCTAATGAAGACTGATTGCTTTGCTCTTTCTTTCTAGCAGCTGCCGCTGCTAGAGCAGATATGTCCATTGGCCCACCAGGTGGTGGTCCTGCTGATGAAGAAGATTGATTGCTTTGCTCTTTCTTTCTGGCAGCTGCTGCGGCTAGAGCAGATATGTCCATTGGTCCATCAGGCGGTGGTCCTGCTGATGAAGAAGATTGATTGATTTGCTCTTTCTTCCTGGCAGCTGCTGCGGCTAGAGCAGATATGTCCATTGGTCCATCCGGCGGAAGCCCTGCTGATGAAGAAGATTGATTGCTTTGCTCTTTCTTTCTGGCAGCTGCTGCGG
>JALLAS010000822.1:0-11250 GCA_036939415.1 Detonula confervacea
ATTTAGTAGCTAACGACTCAATGAACCCCCTAACTGTACCATTGTATGATCTGTTTCTTGGTATTATGTGCTTGATCCTTCTGAAAACATTTTGGGTTTGATGCCAAAAGAGAATATCACTGGATTGTGTGGTGCATTGGCTTCTAACTTGACTTGACCATGTCTTTTCCAACATATTATGCGCCCTTGCACCCAAAGGATTGAGTGTTTGCATTGCTGCTGTGATGGATTGGATTGAGGGACGTTTCATGGTCGTTGGTTCACTGTAATATTTGGTGTATTACTTTTGCGTATTTTCCACATAGAGAGGACTCCCAATCACAAAAACGTGTTGGTACTGTGCACTATTGTGCTTACGGACGCTTGATTTTGAGAGATTCACAGATTGAGAGTTTTTGTTGTGATATGGCGGCGAACACATATATGTCAATCTGTTATTGTTGGTGCCAACAAGCAAGGTAAACATTTAATTATTCCTAATATGACCTATAAAAACACAGCGAATCAAAAACAAATACGAGAGGAAATAGGATCCGATATTGTCAGCAAGATACCGTACGGTATATATGTACCTTTTTGTACGTAAAGATAGAATAATATTTCACTTTTTTAGAGCTTGCACTAACATCTAGCTGGCGACAGGTTGGCGATCAGTTGGCGATCAGTTGTCAATCAGATGATCAAGTCTACGACCAAGCAACCTCGACCAACCATGCACGACGACTTGATTTTTGAGAAGTTGATCCTGTTGAAATCGGAAGACGGTCGGCCAAAGCAATGGATGCATCGCCGTCGTTGGCTCCGCCCGCTATCATGGGGGTCTGTGCTGGTGTCATGGTATGATTAACTTGATTGGCGACATGGGATAGTGTTGGATATGTTCTCCCCACGGTGTATGGTAATGGTGCTGGTTGCAGTGGGAGGGGGGGGCAACGCCAAACGCTCACGGAGACGGAGAAGAAAATTATTTTGGCTGGATAGTAATAATCTGATAATTATAATATTGATTTCTATATTTGTACTTTTTCAAACATATTATTGTATAATATTCTAATCAGTAATATGTATCTTCTGCAAGGGACAAATGTGGCAGGGTTCTTCACTGGTACAAAGAAAGGACACGTTGAGTTGAATATTGAATAGCATTAATTTCAAAAACCGAAACATTGAAACTTGGACAGCTCCAATCGTTTGTTGCAATGATCCACAAGCTGTGATGCTAACACCGCAATGCCGTTGAAGAGGAGCGGGGGAGAGGATGGAGCGTTGTTGCCAAATTCATTTGATGGTGGTAGATCAAGGTAGATCGCAGATGGTGTTATTTTTAGTTCTCATTTTTCATGCTCGCAGGGCATGGTGTCAAACTGCGTCAAACCTGTGACGGGGCGTGTTAGATGGACGGGGTCTACAATAGTTGTTATTAGACTATTGAAATAAATAACAATTTAAATAATTCTTACTGTTGTCACTTACAAACTTATTCACTATTATTGTACACTAGTTATTAATGCAATATTGTTGTTGGTTGTCTTTGACATGGTAGAACTGCATCGTATAGCCTACCATGAAGCCGGATTGGTTTCAATCCTCTCAGCTATCAACCAAAGTTTGTTCTGCTTGATTGCGTTTGGCGGCGTGGTGGCGCCGTTTCTTTTTCCACTTGCCTGCTTCACATCTTCATACGTTTGATGACGTAGCTCGTTTAAGCTACCTCTCCGTTAGTAAAAATAACAGTACTAAAATAGAAAAGACGATGACGTTTCTTATGAAAAAATATTCTGCAAATAACTTCAAGTAACTTCAACAACGACTGGTCGGCGACTGATCGCCGACTGATCGCCGACTGATCGCCGACTGATCGCCGACTGATCGCCGACCAGATCGCGCGAGCTCTATTTTGAAAAGTTAGTTGTTACATACGTATGTACCCTACGTAGAGCCTCAGACAGGATCTTGCTGCTGACCGATAGATGGGGGCACGACTTCGCGTGATAGAGGGCTTGCCCGCTGAATAGTTGCGACGATTCTTGTTATCCCTCTCTTCCAAAGTAAGGCGGGCCTCCTCCCTAAACACACAGTAGCCCGCATTCAGCGCCCAAGCCCAAGTCCTCGCGACACCGACGGCGCTCCCACGCTGTGCGTAGTTGCTGTTGGTGTGATTTGCAGTGATGTCAACTGAATAATAACATCAACGAGGACCACAACTTAAAGGACAACTAACGAAAGAGATGTCGGGCAGAGGTCGCTCGGGCAATTCCAGCGGAGGAGGCAGAGGCCGAGGCGGTCGAAGCGGCGGCGGTGGCGGCGGCCGCGGTGGCTCTTCCTCCGGCGGTGGCAGTAGGCGTAGTGGCGCCGGCGGTCGAGGAGGAGGAGGGCAACCATCATCATCATCCGGAGGCGGAGGCGGAGGCGGAGGAAGCAACGCCAACACCAATAATAACAATCGACCCGGATCCGCCTCTTCCAACTCCAGCGGCGGCAGCGGACGAAGAGGTGGCGGTGGCGTTGGCAGAGGTGGAGGAGGAGGAGGAGGAAGTGGAGGAGGAGGAAGTGGAGGAGGTGGAGGTGGAGGAGGAGGCAACCGTCGCAACAGAGGACGCGGCGGCGGCGGCGGCGGAAGAGACAGCCGCGCCGCAGCAGCCGAACGAAAGCGCCTCGAAGCCGAGGAGGCCGAACGCAAGAAAAAAGAAGCCGCCGAAGCGGAACGCAAGCGAAAGGAAGAGGAAGAGCTGGCGAAGCGCCGGGCGGAATTGGAACGACGCGCCAAGCTCCAGGCGCAGTACGAAGCCTCCGTCGAAGCCGCCATCGCCGCCCTGGAAGGGTACGCCTCGGCGGCGCAACGGCATTCCGAACTTCGAGCGCAGCTATCGCCGGATCCGATAACGACCTCCGGCGGGGAGGAGCCGTCCGTGCTGGACGCGGCCCGGAACGACTTTGAAAAGTCCAAAAAGAAATTGAAGAACGACTTGAAGAAGTGCACGGCGTTCGTGAAGAAGATCAAGAGCGGGACGTATCCCACGCCGAAGGAGTTGGATCTGCCGAACAATGCTATTAAGACGCTGAATTTGAGTCGGTACGTGGAGGAGGTTGCGGGGGCGCTTTTGGAGCCTACGACGAAGGTCAAGCAGAGCGGTGAGTTGTTTCTGTCGTTGAACTGATCGTGCATGTAACATGCACATGCATGTATCATTGTGCTGGGCTGGCTTTGAATGAATATTTTGTTGGCCTTGAACTCAACCACATCCATGTGTGCCTTTGCGTGATATTTTTCGCACATCATTTGTGTTTTGCAAAATGCAGACGTGCCAGGAATGGTCATGCTCTGCGTAGAAATGCACCGACGCTACCCGGCCTTCTCCTCCTCCCTCATACCCACTCTATTGGCAATCGTCAATGGAAACGGAGGAGGAGACGCGGCGACGGCGGAATCGGGATTGCCCCGCAGGGTATGCTTTCGCCTCCTCACCGAATTCGTATTGCAGGGCATAATCACGGACGTCAAGCCGATCATCAAAATTATTAACGAGGCCGTGGGCGTGCCGAGCGAGGAGGGGAAGGAGTATGCGGTGACGGATGCCAATTTGATCGTTACCTTTGCGAAGGCGGGGGGGAACGAGATTTTGGGCATAGTTTCCAGGAGCGTGAAGGGAGATATGGGACGGTTGAGAATGGAGGTGGAGGGCAGGGGTGAGGGTACGTTGCTGTTCGTTTCGGACGTTGCTGTTGTTAGTGCTGAGGAAACAAAAACTGCTACCGGAGACGGTGCCGATGCAAAGAAGGAAGATGAAAAAACAAATATTGCAGAATCATCCATCGACCTCGAATCTCCCTTCACCCCAACCCTCTCGAATGATCTCAAACAAAAGTGTCAATCGACGATCGATGCGTTCAACTCCACAATCCCCCAATCTCGCGCGGTATCTCCCCCCGTCGTCTCCATGCTGAACAAACACTGCATGGGCGCCTACACCACATTATCCCACTCGTACGTAACAACCCATCGAAAATTGCTCAAGCTCGAAAAGCGCTGCGAGCAGGATCGATTGCTGCAGGGAAACTTGTCCGAAGCGCGCGAGAAGGGGCTCAAGGACGCGCAAAGCCTGATGGAATCGCTCAAAAAGTCCGTGGAAACTTTGAGCGAGGCATTGGATGTGGATGTCCCGGTGTTGGAGGACGATGATGCGCTCAATCCCGAGGACGCTGCCGATGGCAAGGGCATCGAATTGTGGACCAAGGGCGGCACGGACGGAGAGGGCGAGAATTTGGGTCCGTTCGACGACGAGGAGACGAGATCGTTTTACTGCGACGTTCCGGACCTGCTGTCGACCAAGCCTCCGGCGCTGTTGGGCATTAATCCCGCCGATTTGGAAAAGCAGAAGGAACGGAATTTACGGAAGTACGGGGAGGTCGCCGAGGATGTGGACGGGGAAGAAATGGTGGAGGATGATGTTGCTCCCAACGAGGAGGCGCTGGAGAAGAATGATGCAGACATGGAAGATGCGGAAGAAGAGGAGGATGATGTCGAGATGGAAGAGGGCAAAGATGGAGAGAAGGGTAAGGCAATGCTCTTTTTCGCATACACATCATGTGTCATGCAGTTTGGTTGAAATTGTGAACTCACTCATCCTATCAACAACTGACGAAAATGCAGAAGACGGAGAAAACAAAGACACCCCCCACTACAAGCTGACCATCCTCCTAGAATCAGAACTTCCCGAAGCATCCCGCCGTGAGGTCATAGACGAACTCGCCGATCGCTTCGCCGTCAATCACGGTTCCAACAAAAAATCGCGTAAGCGACTGTACGAGACGCTGTTCCTGGTCCCGCGATCTCGATTGGATTTGCTGCCGTACTATGCGCGATGCGCCACCATCATGGACAGGGTGTATACGGACAGCACGTTGGTTTCGGGGCTCGAACAGCAGTTTCACGGACAAGCGCGATTTAAGAAGAACCAGAGTATCGATAGCCGATTGCGCACGGCGCGATATTTGGGCGAGCTTACTAAGTTCCGAGTGGCGCCGCCCATCGTGGTGCTACGAGGAATTAAGAGGTGTCTTGAGGATTTCACTGGGTACAATATTGATGTTGCATGTTGTCTGTTGGAATGCTGTGGACGGTATTTGTATAGGATGAAGCATACTCATGGAAGATTAGAGGATTTGATGAAAACAATGATGAGGATTAAGAAAGCGAGGGTACGTTATTGTCTTATTTTTGAAGTCTTAAGTTCTTTTTCGTTTATTCTCCAATCTCAATTGGGTCCTCTCGTGTCAACATTGTGTCCATGATTTTTCTTGTTTTGGCGACATAGAATCTCGAGGAACGGCACGTGGCAATGATCACTTCCGCCTTTCTGATGGTCAATCCTCCACCCCAAACTTCCCGACCAACCAAAGAAGTCCCGCCATTGGAGGCATACCTACGCCATCTCCTTTTAACACGACTGGAGGCAGAGGAAAAATCAGTATCCTTCGTCTCCAAACAAATTCAACGCATGCCATGGAGCGATCCAGGCACCGACTGCGGGGCATTGGTTACCAAATACATGTTGAAAGCGTGCCGAAAGGGGCGGTACAAGGCCACGAAGGCCATTGCGAGCCTCGCTGCAAATCTGAAGCGTAGCAAGCCGGAGGTTACGGCGCGATTAATTGATGATGTGCTGGAAGAGATTCAATGGTTCATGGAACACCCAAATTTCAGGGATCATCAACGTACTTTGGTTTGTGCGAGAGTTTTGGGCGAACTTTACTGTGCCGCTGCCATACCATCCTCGATACTATTTGATATGGTGCATCACATCCTCAACTTTGGACATGACATTCCCGAGGCGTTAAGACAGGCGAGTCACAATCAAGAACAGCAGCTGTTTGCCCCACGCGGCAATATATCCCAGACCATCATTGAGGATGAGGAGCTAGAAGAAGAGGAGGAAGGTGATGAAGAGGAGAAGGAAGAGGAATACGAGAAACCCCAAGCCGTTACTGTGTCCTCCTTTTCCATATTTGATCCTCGCGTGCAATGCGAAATTGATCCGCCCACAGCGGTATTTCGTATCAAGCTCGTGTGCACCATCCTTGAAACTGCTAGCACTCACCTCGTGACAACAAATAACAAAGCCAAGGTGGAATTTGCGCTGGCCTCTCTTCAGAGGTATCTGTTTACCAAAATTTCTCTTCCGAGTGATGGTGAGTACCTTTATGCCACATTATTGATGTGGTTGGGGTTAGTCCTCTGGTTCGCAGTTCTCTTCAGCTAGTTTGGCGTGCATGTCATTAAACTTTTTCTTTCGTTTCTTTCCAATATCATAATTGTGAATGTGTCAAACACAACTGATGAACCCTGTGATCAGTTGAATTCTCTGTCCTTGATCTGTTTGACGCGCTGGACTCGGAGTTGAAGAAAATCTCATCATCTTCGGGAGGTGGTAAAAGCAAATCATCAGCGATACCCTCTTCATTTATTCGATACAACTCCTGGCATGATGCCCATCAATTTGTGGTTGTTGCTGAGAAGAACAAAACTCTTGATGACGCCAGGGCCAGGGTACGAGTTATGGCCCAAGCAGGCCTTTTGGGTGCAGACGATGCCTCCATTTCGGATGGTGATTTGCTTGAGGACGAAGATGCGGATAGTGTTGGCATGTCGGATGAGGAAGGAAGCATTGAAGGTGATTCCGATGATGATTCTGCTGCGGAAGATTCCGTTGCTTCTGGCTCAGCAGCTGATGTTATCGGAAGTGAGCTGGGCTCGAGCGATGAAGAGTCGAGCGACGATGAGGACGGAGATGACGAAATTGATGACGCAGCTGCTGAAGCGGCATACCTCCGGCAGCTTCAAGATGAGGAATTTGAGAGTGAACTGCGTAGACTCACCATGGATGCCCTAGAGAAGGGCAAGGTATCTGCACGCACTGGTGCTGGCGGGATGGTTTCCAGTCAGATGCCAGCAGCGCCAGAATTCATCTCCAAAAAGCAACCAGATAGAGATCCATCCTATTCACGCACTGAAGACGGAGGTGGGGATTCATCATCGATGTCACCTTTTGGCGGCGAGGATGGAATGGCATTCAAACTCTTCAAGCGAGGTAACAAGGGAAAGCAGGAAGAGGTCCAGCTCTTTGTGCCCAAGAGCACAAATTTGGCACGCCGTGCAACCAAACAAGATGACGCGGCTGCCAAGGAAAAGGACATGCTCAAGGCCAGGGTTTTGCAGTACGAGGCTCAAAGCGCAGATGCGGGCGGGAACGTTTACCTCGACGAGACAAAACTCCAGGTCATTCGCAATAGGCCACTGACAATGGAAACAATTAACAAAAACTTTGGAAAGAGCAATACAGATGCGCCATATAAGGTGTCAGACAGATTGAGGGGGCGAGGCTTAGGTGGTCGGGGCTTGAGCGGTCGAGGCTTGAGTGGCCGAGGCGTAACCGGCAGGGGTACTGGAAGAGGCAGGGGAGGAGGTCGACTATTCAATCCAGGTCGTGGCAGAGGTTAAATAAGAGACATTCAGAGGCGAGACTCTTCTCATAATAAAACACTCGAATCACATCATTGGATATCGGGGATTTCCCACACATCTTTGGCAGAGCAATTTTTTGTTTGTGTTTCTCGAAAGCAGAAATGGAGGCAAAAATTCCGATCTTACCTTCCACCTGTTGTTATGCCTTAAGAGCCGACACTGCGTCTAAACTGTTTATGATTAGCGTTACTCCGCAGTTAGTTTTAGGGAATGTAACTCGGAGTTGATATATTCTGCGCGCTGCACGGACAAGTTCTCCTGCGTGTTCAGAAGTGCTTTCAGTAATTGTTGAACTCACGTATTATATAATTTTTTTACTCAGGGTTATTAACGCAAGAAAGTGAAAGAAAGGTTGAAGTCAAGTCCACGGGGGAACTACAACATCACCACGCTTGTTAAAATGAAAGTAGGTAAATGAATCCATCATTTTTAGTTGTTATAGTATGTCTTAGTAACCAGAGGCGGAAAGAATCTCGTTGACCTTAGTGAGGTCTCCAGCACAAGCAACCTCAGCCTTCTCCTTGAGAGCGGCGGCAGCCTTTTTCTTCTGGAAGTAGACATCAGCCTTGGCCCTTCGCTTGTCCTCCAAGCTATGCACAAGTGCCTGGTGCTTCCATCCAACATTGTTGGCCATGTCACCCATGTTGGTGTACTTGCGTCCAGGCTTCAAGCGGATGACACGGAGAGCGGCAGGAATTACCTGACGCTTCATCTTGTCATAAGGGTGGGGGATTCCCTCGAAGGTGCTCAACCTTCCAATGGCAGCCTGTCCACGGGCGGTCTTGTGGTTGACCATGCCGCGAATACAACGCCACACCATCTTGGCGGGTCCCTTGAAATGGAAGGGACCACGACGGGGGTTGGTGTTCATGCGCTTGTTACGGAACTGAGCGTACTTGGTCTGGTTTCGCACAAGAGATCCGGAGATGCACATCTCTTCACATCGGACAAGGATGATCTTTTGGCCAGCAAGGAGCTCCTTGGCGACAACGGAACACAGACGACCGTGGAGGTGGTCACGGCAGTCAATGATGATGGGCTTTTCGAGAACCATGATTGAAATCTAGAAATTGAAAAAATAGGAAAACAGATTAGTTCACATGAAAATACAATTTTGTACCTGATGTTCAGAGAGACGCTGAATGCTCCCACTTTCAACTAGATTGGTGCCCGAGCACTGGGATTGCTATGTTTGACTCGTATTTGACTACACCTGAACGTTTGTGTATGGTTTTGGAGTGTTAACCACATCATGTCGAGCAATCCACAGGCTTAGCTTCTGAGGCGATATCCGCCACGAAGGCACCAAATCGTAGAGGAAGATGGGAGTGTAGCCACCAATACTTTCGGTTAAGAGAAGCATGGTGGTCGGCGCCGCTCTCATCGTCGATAGGAATATCGAGAGGATGAGGCATCATGGTTGTATTTCGCGCACTTACACTAACTAAAGGAAGATTGTGTGATGATGGTTACTTTTGGGTGTTGTTGGTGTTGAAAGTTGGGGGAGCCGTGGGGTCATGGCGGGACGCCGACTTGTACCAAGATATCAGCTTGAATGAACGTATGTACAATTTCACGTGGATTTAATACTATGGTAATCGAGTCAAATTGAAATAGTAGTAACCTCGGTATAAAGTATGGTTCTTCTAACGGCTACTCCCAATAGTCAACATTTATTATCTTTCTATTATCACAGTCAAATGGCATTCACACATACAACATCATACACTTACTCCCTGCTAGCTTCACTTCCACAATACAGTACATCTACATCTGCTCAACTGCAAGCCCTTCTTCTTGGCAGGTCATTACCATATGGATACAATACAGAACCTTGGCCAGAATACCATGCAAAGGCAGCAAACCAGGGGTCTCAGGAGTCAGGAGCAAGTGGTGCCGGGCAAGGCCCAGTTGAATCATCACAGGCCGAGACAGAAAAAGATCCGTTTTCCCCTTTTTAGCCATCAGGAAACACATCAACAATGAAAGTACCAAAGGCCAACAAGTTGTGGCTCATGGGTATACAACTGTCAAGAGCCCAACTTGTGCCGGCTACAAGAGCAAGTACTTACTTGCCATGTCTGATGCTGCTGTCCAACATCAAAAAGGCAGCGTCAAGAAATGGAAGTATAAGTCCGTGAAGCTAGTGGTGGAGAATTATGTGCTCCTCAAGTGGTTGGGGAAGGAGAAGAGAGCTTCAAATCTCCTCATTCGTCTTCAACTGAGGAAGAATGGGTGGGAATGTCCAAGGCGCTTACCTTGATGGAAGAAGCCAATCAAGCACGCCTAGACATAGATGAGCATGTTGAAGCAGAGAAGGTTTGCGGTGCTGAAAAGATGAGGAAGGAACATCATCAGTCAAAGCATCAATCCTTTCAAGTTAAATCAAAAATGCAAAAGAAGATCCATACCATGGAGGACCATAGTTTATAGAAGCGCAAGCAATTAGAGGTGAAGTTGGAAGTCAAGTGAAGGTATAGAAAGTAAGTATGATATAGTTTCAAAGTGAAGGTATATTACTTCTGTTTTTGAAATATATAGTCAATCATAATGGTGTCTAATGTTTGGGTTGTTATTACTATGTGTTAGCTGGAACAGGAGCTTCAATTTTTGTTGGATCAACACAATAAATGGCAACACAGTCTAGCTTGACTGCTTGACCTTGACTTGAAAAAGCAGCTAGCTGCCAAGTTGAATGCTCTATTGGTACCGCCTCCATCAAGGAGACAGAATTTGATTAAGCATCATATTTCTGAAACAGACACTATGGTGGTGTTAGAATTGCAGGTAAGGATTGAAATCTTGAGCAACATAATTCCTTACCCTGGCTGAGTCTAAAATAGTCCAAAAGCAAAACAAAACACAAGTCAATGAGACTTTGTTCTACCAACTTGAGAAGTACATGATACAAGGGCAAACAATGATGAGCTGAGGACTGAGGATGGAAATATATCAATTACTTTGGAAAGAGATGAAAGGAGAGTTTGATGGTAAAGGTGGAGGTAAGTGGCCGCTTTGGGTTTCCCAAGTAATATGTGTGTTACTTGTCAATGGTATACCTCCATCAGCCATGCCATCACACTTTGTATGGAACACTGTACAATGTTAAACCTACTTATCTTCCATCAATCAGCCATGTCCAAAGCTGCCAAATCCTCGTGCAATTATTTGGTGAAACAATAACAGCAATGAAATTGGCTCACGAGGTCAATTGGAAGCATTCTTTGATGCAATCACGAAATTGGATTGGTAAGTGATGGCCACCTTAACGCTGTCATTGTTTCATCTTGCATCTTCTTGTAAGGCAAAACTTTTGCCAATCAAGTAGATGCAATAATATTTAATATGGGACGGTGATTGAATGCACTAATGTTGCTTATGGCTTACACATTAACGATAGGTTGTCATCCCAGGTCATGCGTGAGCGCTGGGAACTTGATCACAAGATTATTTTGCACAGTAGATACATAGCGATCACAGATCACTTTTCGATACGTGACTTTTGCCCCAATATAACGAAGGCAGGTGTACCCTTCACTCTTAGATATGAATACTGGGCTCTTCGTCTGTTAAAGACGAAGAGCGCACTGTTCTTGGCTTGAAACAAAAATTATTACTCAACCTTCTAGCTTGGGGCAAAAAATGGTCGTCGGTTGTAGGTCTTTACTCTGTAGAATGTATGATAATTAGTAGATAATCGAGCTACAATACTAGAAACTTGCCTGAGA
>JALLAS010000823.1:0-11242 GCA_036939415.1 Detonula confervacea
TAATTAGCATTGCCTTGCCTTTGACTGACTGAGAGAATACGGGGCTATTTTAACTTTTGCCCATAAATATTCGTCAGATACGTTCATCTATTTCCTTGCGTCAGATACTGTCAGATATCTATTCGTCAGTAACAATATCTCTAGAGAAGATCGGCCCAGGGACGATCGGCCCGAGTAGATTTCTTGTCTCATCTCTCGCCATAACATCATGATGAAACCTTGCGTGAGTGGACATCGATGTCCATTCACGCGCATCTAGCGGCCTTGATAGCACCAAGGGTACTAGACATGGCGAATTGGGATACCTGGCTGAGAGCGAGGCAGGTGCTGCGCCAAGCACCAAACTGAACAAAGATCTCGTTTTTCCTTTTGAGCGCGTGCCATAACAACACATTTTCAATTCGCAAAGGTACATTGAACAGGATAAAAAATCTTACACCCTGACAGCACATGAATTATTGCCTTCGTTCTGGAAGTATTTTTCTAATGCAAACCTTTTTATTTCTGCTCTCTTTTGCTTGACTGTGTCAACGTTGACATCGTCTTCACTCATTCTATCGCCATAACATTCTATGTGAATTGGGGATTTGCACCTAAATTGAACATCTTCTCTGATATCTCCAATCAATGGCATGAAACTCATCACATGGGCACAAATCACCTCAACACATCATCTTATTTGTGTCGTGTCCATCTAATAATATCTTCGTTCGAAAACGAACTTCTGTCAATGAAGCAATGAAAACAATGATTCTCAAGAACAATGCTGCCACCACCTTGGCTTCCTCTGTCCTTTTTTCATGTACTCTGCTTCTCGTGATTGGGCCGCAGTCCTTTGTATCTGCTGCCCTCGATAACACGGTTAAGGCTATCAAGAATGGAACCGGAGAAGGAAAGGATGGTCTACTTCTCAAGAAGTTGAGGGGTATGGACGTGGACAATAGTGCCGTGTCTGAGGGACAGGGCTTGGATGGAATCGGGGGTGGGAACATCGATGTCAATACGCCACCCAAGGTCATTCTTAATGATCCTGATGAATGTGGTCTCGCTGGGGCACCACCGCCTGATCTCAATGATGTCACCGCAAAGGAGGCTTGGCTTGATAAATTCAAGCCTTGTGGATGGTACAAAGAACACTGCGCTGCATTGGAAGGAGACCATGTTCAGGTTATTGAGGCTAATACTCTTTATCCACCAAACAGAGACATGGATGATGATAGGGATCCAGGAGATGAAGATCTACAAATTGACCAGGCGTACATTGTCCGTAAGTGATGTTCATGCACAACTTCCCATTTCTGATTGTTATGTATTGCTTTTATTTCCATAATAGGAGTAGGTTTATCTGATCTCTTTTTCTGGAATCGTGCGACACCTCTGATTATAAAAGAATTTGATGTAGGTCTCCATAGTGAAATGAACCATGCCAATCATGGTACTTACAGCCATTCTTTCAGGGAAGATGGCTACAGTGGGGTCCTTAGGGACGCAGGAGGAGTGGATGTGAGGACCAAGCCTTATGGTGCGACTGAAACACATGTTGAAGGAGAAACTTGCCTCGAGATTTATACCAAATCAGATTTTAATGAAGGTTGGGGCGACATTCATGGTTCTAACTATGGCTGTATGGGCAAATGCGGCGCAGGCTGCGACCTTTGGTTGCTTGGTCGACTTGTTGGAGGTTATGTAAATAACTGCATGAAACATGATGTCTGCTCTGCATTCAAAAGTGTCGCCACGGGGGTAAAATCTAAGGGTGCTTGCCAGGATATTGACTGTGGCGATGAGATGATGCAATCTGTATCTCACTGTGATTTGCCCGGATTTCTCGTACTACCTACTACCTGCAATCTAGAAGACTTTGCGGACCCAAATTCGGGCTTCACATTCAGGATGACTTGGGGTAGTACAGTGTTTGACTTGCTTGACGGTCCCTTTAACGGCATCAGTGGCGAATCAGCATGCTATCTCTGGACGGGATGGGAGAAAGGACAAGGTGCACCAGAAGCATTGGCGGATGATTATAGTGGCCATTGCGGCAGGAGCAACCGCTGTAAGTCAGGAAGGTGCGATGTGAGGTCAACTCTGGTTTGGAAAGCTTGCATGCCCAGGAAGGAAAACAATAAGTGGTGCGATGAAGATTCTGACTGCATTTCAGACTTTTGTGGATGGAGCTGGACGGGCTGGATTTGCAAGGAGCAGGTGAGTATTCTGTCTTGCACATGTTTCAAATATTCACATTTCCGACATCTAAAGCCGATATAATGTGCGCTTTCAATGAAATTATTTCGCATCGCACCTATCTCATTGATCTAGAAAAAAGATATGACAATGCTTTATTAATCTACTGTGTGTGCGGTACGAGGCAAATCAAAACATGGGTTTCAACACCTTTTTACCATTAGATAGTGGCTGGCGGGTGGATGTACTGTAAATTAAAGAACTAAAATTCGTCCGATAACTCTAGCCTTGTGTTTTATATTATCCGATTAACCTTTCCTTCCTCTTTACCACTACAACCTCCATATTACTCTTGTGCTGATCTCTTCTTGATCCAAGACACTCCAACATGACGTATTTTGATGTTGCTTGCTCGTTGGAGCATGATGTGTTGAATAACTTCAATGGAGAGATACGTATCTGATTGGGAGCTGCGCTGAATGTGGAAACACACAATATCTGATGGAGGTGACACTTCCTGCATGTGTCCATGAGATGTGTCAAAAAATATGAAGTGACCCCAGCAGTACAACAAACATCTGCCCCTACAGAATAGTCGGTTTGTTCTTGAGGTATTTTTTATTGAATATATGCTTGTGGTTCAATACAGGATCATTGACACATAAACTAGAACATAACAAAAAAGGTGATCACTGTTTCAATAGATTTCAGCTCTGGGAAAGATTTCAGGACTGTACCATTCAAGCTTGCCTAACCACCAACAATATCTACATGCCCTCACCAAAGATCCCTGCATTTAGCCTTATTTCTGTAAACTCACTTACTCATGCTACCACTACACCCGATTCAGAAATGCTCTATAGCCTCTTCAATTGAACTGCTGGAACTGCTCGGCAGAAAGATATCAATTGCAATACCAGTACAATACTCAATGTCGTTCGTCAATGTCTGGAAAAGTGATCTTGCTCATTTGTAGCCTGCTCCAGATGTGTTTGGCATTTTTCTACTATTTTTGCTTTCGAGCACGAACCAAGCTGCACTGGATGCTGTATTGTAGGCACTTCACAATGGTTTTAAGATGCCAATGAGTACCCAAAAAGGGATGTGGTCAGAAACAAATCCTCAATGCCCAATACGCTGCATGTCAAAGAATCACTGGCTGAAGCTGAAGACTTTTCACTCGGATACTACCAATATAAAACAAAGGCCATCCATAATTGGAATAGCCGTGTGTTTGGAGGCTCGGCACCAGCCAACCTGGATATATTCTGATATTTGTAATAAACCCCGCCCTCGCTCATGGATCGAATCGTCATCTCAGCACGCACCTCAATAAACGAAAAGAACAATATTTTCTCATTATTTGACAACATGTACCTACGCCCAACAACTTCGTTTCTTTCATAAAACGGGAAATCTTAGCTCTTGGTGTTCGCGTCACTGAACCCTCCATGATGGCGCACAGCGATCACTTTGGAAGGCAACGACTAATGGCATTGCGGTTCCAACAGGTTCCAACGATGGAGTTTTGCACAAAGGGCTCCATAGAGCTCATGGTGCACATGCAAGCATACGCATCCTCGCTCTAGAGCCGTACGATATCATAATATATCGTACCATACTGCGATCTCGTACGATGTACGATACTCCTAGGAGTACCTAGGTACCACTCAACCTCACTCAACTCAAATCCAACCAAACGGTTCCATCTTCTCTGCAAAAATCACCGCCCCCAGCAAATTAGGGCTTGTCTGCCGAAAATGCAAACTTTCTAAGTATCCTACAACGGAATCTAATACGAGCCCATCTCTAGGTATCCTTCCCAACAGGAATCAGTAAACCAAACGGCGCTATCTTTCCCGCTCTAAGAAACCATACCAAATTTCCACATACACACTTCCCGAAAAAATCACCCCTTCTCAATCAGGAAATATATGATTCCAAAGGTTCAACACAAGAAGGGCGCCATGTTTTGTAGAAAGGAGTGAAGGAAGATTGCCGCCGAAAATAATGCCGATGCCGAGGGGTAGGTAAGCTTCAAACTGCTTCAAAGGAAGTCAAGGGCGCGGGCGGATGATGGAGATTGGAGGGAAATAAACAATGAAGAAGGAGTTGGCATTTGGCATGATGTTATGACCCATGATATTGTAAGGTACCATAGCTGCCTGGCTGATAGCATGAGCCCAGCATGTTTCTCGGCTTTAGAGAGACCACGATGGGTGCATGGAGTTAGGCAACATTGCTCGGGTGGTCGGTCGATAGAGAATAGAGAGAACACAGCCAGCATTGGCCTTGAAAATAACGCGAGAATGATGCCCCAAGCCTACCATACCTGCTGCTTCTCGATTAGAAGCACAATAGATAGCTCTCACAGCTCCACCCTGTCCTGTCGCAGGGTTCGTGGCTAGCTAGCCAATGCTTTCGAAGACGCCGTTTGATGTTCCAATGCTTATGATCTCGCGGGGTACGATACCATACGGTGTCAGCCAGGTGTCGGTGCACCATATTATTATTACCTATTTCGATGACCCGACTCTGAGAGAATAACACAGAACATAGCTTCGCACATTCTAATTATTCCATGCACTAATAAATCCAGCTTTCATGAACCATCCATAGATCAACCAACCGCTATCCCAACATAAATCAGAGTATCAACATGAGCGTCAGCTCCATGACCTCCCACTCCACCGGTGATTCCGACTCGGAATCGGTCTCATCTCTGCATTCCACTTCCAGCCATGACGATTGCATACCACCCCCGCCTCCTCCGCCTCACATTGAGCTTCTCAAACTAGCCTCCCCGCTAATAACGCGCATCGCCACAACAACCTCCGGTTCCAGCAATGCCTTCGGAGGGCAGCACCATCGCTGCATGATAACCCGCGTAATCTCCTACCTAAACCCCGTCGATCGACACGCCGCTTCGTGCTCGTGCACCTACCTCCTCGATGCGGTCATCGAATACATGACCTCGAAGCGGGATAGGCACGTGTTGGCGAAGTTCGAGAAGGAGAGGGCGCGGCAGGAGATCGAGGGGCGGAGGTTGTTGCAGGAGTTGGCGAGGCTGGGGCCGAGCCTTGGAGTGGCAGACGATGCTTCGAGCAGAGGGTCCGAGCGCAATGTCGTCAATGCAGAGGAGTCGCCGCAGGTAGAGTCGCCGCCGCGGCTGGAACGCATATTGGTGGATCATGGCATGATGCCCCTGACTGCAGTGGAGGACGAGCAGCTGCCGCCACGAGAACGAGAAGACGATGAGGAGGAGGAGGCCCTGCCGCAGCTGCAGCTGCAGCTGAGCGAGAGTTATTCCATGACCAAGGTAGAATCGCCGAGTCGAGTGGCCGAATTCCCCAACATGGACGACGAAGAGCCGGAAGACGAAGACGAAGAATCCTCGAAGAAGAAAGATGCAATCAACATCAATAAGGGTTGGGTTGAAGAAGAGCCCGTCAAGAGCGATGCCGAATCGCGGTTGGAAAAGTCGCGTGCAGCCGCCGCCGAAGCCAAATCCCGTCGTCTGGAACTGGAACATCGCTTCCGAGCGGAGCGGGCCCGGCGCGAGAGGGCTCTGGGAGAAAAACGCCAAAAAGAAAAGGAGGCGAGGGCCGCCCTGGCCGCGGAGGTCGAGGCGCGTCGAGCCGAGCTGAAACGGGAGGAGGAGGAGCAGCGAGAGAGACGGATCGAGGAGGAGGCCGATGTTGCGAGATTGATATTGTTGGAGGAGTGCGAGAGGGCGGCGCAGGGGAGGGCGGAGAGGGCGTTGCTGGAGGCCACCGAGGCCAGAGCTGAGGCTACGGCAAACAAAGCTGAAGAAGGGATCGACAAAGATACTATCCACGAGAAGAGCAAGAGCAGCAGATCCATTCTAGACATGATGGACGATCTCGAGGAAGGCGTGAAGGAGAGGTCTCCCCCTCGTTTGACCAATCAATCTCATGAAGAAGACCTTCCCACGGAGGATGAAGACGAGTATGATGATGATTTGGAAGAGGAACTCGATGATTACATGCCCGCTTCAATGGCCGCCATGAGCAACTTTGACGATAAATGGGATAAAGATGAAGAAGACACCAGCATCCACACGGCAACTTCATCCAAGTGGGAAGACGATAGTACGATTCACACTGCCACTTCTTCCATGCCGCCTGCCCCTCCTCAATACTACCAGCAAGTAGAAGAGGAAGAAGAAGAAGCTGATGATCATGATATGGAGTCCATATCTACTATGGAAATGAAGGACCAGACGGATGTGTTTCTTCGACGTGTCTCCCAACATGGGAATGAGACGCCGATGTCGTTCAAGGAGGCTCCTAGCTATTGCAGCGAGGCTTCATCCAATTATCAAACTGGTATTCCGGAGGATAATGATGTAGATGCTGTGTCCCAGGTTGGACAAAGTGAGCAAGGAGGAGGAATGGACGATGAGCTATCAGTCGTACCAATTGTCTCATCCAGCTCGTCTGTAGTCCCGCCCTCTCCGGCCTCGCCTGGAACACCACTAAACCCACCAGCCTTGCCCACCCCATCACCTGCAAGCTATTCAGGAGCCACGAGATTGGAATTCGGCAGCACAAACCACTTGGGCGATGGTTCGGCCCATAATATTTTTGGCAGGATGCAGGAGCAGGCTTATCAAGTTGAGGATGATGCTAGGAATGCCAAGGCTGGCAAGAGCACCACTTTGCCTGCCATGCCTGGAAATACGAGCAAGAGGAGCAAACATGTCAAATTTGGTGTACCAAATATGCAGCAAAAACATGATTCCCTTGTTGGTAACTCGGAAGGCAGTGCATCCAATGCCAATAAGGATGATGGATCAAGTAGTACCAAAAAGAAGGAATCAGAGTCAAAATCATTCTCTGCGTTAAAGCCTCAATTCAACCGGCTGCGTAATTTCCCGGCCTCAGCACCCATGGATGAATCCCCCTTCGACGAAGGAGAAATACCCATGGTTACCAAAAAATCGGTTAGATTTTTGCCCGACACCGTGTTTCACGAATGTCACGACAACAACTCGACAGCATCATCCGACAAATCGGAATATTCTGAATATTCCGAAGCAAGCGACAGCTTTTTACAGAACGATGTCCTGGCTCAAATATCTGACGCCGCTCTCTTCGGCGCCCCGCCCCGCATTGTCGACTTCATCGAAGGAATGGTAGATTCTGCCAAGGAGGCCGTGTCCCACCTCACCCTCCAAGGAGGCATGGCGAGAAAAATCACCATTGACGATAAAGGTCCCATCAAGATCGGTGACAAGTATTACTCCCACAATCAGGCGATGCAGCTTTGGAGGAAGACGAAGCGCAAGGCTCGGTTGGAGGATGGATATCATCAGATTGATGAAGATGGCAATGTTAGGATGGAACGAGCCACTTTCTCTGAGAAGAGTAGTAGGCTGCAGGAGACAATTTTGAAGGTGCAACGGAATGGATTTGTAGAGCAACAACAGATTATACATCATGATATCAACAAGAATCTTGAGGATGATTATGAGTTCACCAAGAGCAATACTCCTCCGAGCTCATCGCCATCTCGTGATAGCAGTGACAAAAATGTGAGAAAGAGCAGCAGCGAGACTGATGCCAAAGTATCGATACATGACTTATTTGCTGGGTACAAGTTGTTCGAACAGAGAAGTGCCTCTAATGCTTCTGAGAGCACTATCCATGCGGGCAATGTTGGTAACAATAAGCATACCAAAGAAGTTGAGCAGTTGGACGAGTTAAACGAAAACGAGACTTTGTCTTCGTTGATGGCATCAGTTGATGAGGGCAAGGAAGAGAGCAAGGTTGCCACATATGATATCGGCATCTCCTCTCATACTGGTACATCAATCACTGACACATCAATCACTGGCACTACCCAAGGCGAGGAAACGTCAAGCTTTGTAGAAGAAATGTCTGTTGACTCTGAGAGCGAATCGAACTCAGCAGCTGACATGATGGGCAGTGCTAGCGATGACACTGATATTGATAGCGCAACCACCTTCAGCATGAGTGCCCTTAGTGAAGCCACACGGACCACCTTCAGCGAGGCAACAAGCCATCTCGAGATGATGAGTAATTGCAGCAGTGGTAGAAATAGTCCAGTTGACAGTGACATTATGAATGATGACAATGTCGTCAAGATTGAAGTGGTGGATTTGAAGGATAGCATCCAACTGAAGCGAACACGAGGTGCTCAGACAACTGCTACCCCTCCCCAGAAAAATGAAATTGACAGGACTCCAGCCAAGTCAAATACTAACGAAACCAAGAAAAATGTCGATAATAATCATAATGTGGTAAAGAAACAAACCACCGATAAAGCCACACCATCCAAGCCCATAAAGGAGCAATATGTACAAAGAAACGAAACAGAGAGTGTCACGGGTTTGGATAGCATTGCCGGAAAAGACTCACTCCCATCCCACATGGGAAGCATGTATGGAGTCGAAGTAACCTCCCTCCGTGGCATGGATTGCAATTTCATCCAAGGCAAAATGTCCGAAAAGGTGAAAATGGGTGGAAGCAAAAGTGTCAAGAGCATTCGTGGTAAGGATGGTTGTGAGCAGTCGCTGTTGGGTTCACAATATGGGACGGAGGTGTTGTTCAAACCCGCAAAGAAGGTGAAGCCTGCTGCAAGGAAGCCTAGGACTCTGGCAAGTCATAACATGGGGGTGAAGTCTTCTAAACAAGGACACGGTGTTGGTGATGTGGCTGCATCTACAAAACATCATACTGCCGTGAGGCAAGGTGGCAATAATAACGCAAAGCTTGCTTCTGCAAAGCAAATTAATAGCAGCGGAATTAACAACAGGGGCTCGTTGTCATCATCAAGACCGCAGAGTAGGGCAATGCCTTCTTCAACGAGTTTTCCCCAGGGCATAGCGAAGCTGAAGAAGAAGAAAGTGAAGGGCCTACCCTTGAAGAAGTTGAAACTTGGTATAAAAAAGAGTTCGGCCAGAATCTAGAGATGTATTATTAAGCCTGCCCAATTTAGGCACCACATGTGACAAACTCGTATTAAATATGATTATCATTTTGACCTAAGCTTGTTTCTTCAGTTTTGTGGTAGTGCGTGCAACCCACCTTTTGTACCAATGCCTGAAAACTCCGATACTTCTATCAGTCAATATTTGCAGTACTCTTTCTTTAAAAAAAAAGGCGACAACACTTGTAAAATAATGCTGACCATGTTGTTTTGCCTTTTTTGGTCCGTACATTTTGTTCCGAATTTGTGCCCTGTTTTCTACCAAAATGAAGAGTGGTCATTGAATCAATACAACAATATTCGAGTGTGTTGTGTCTTGAGAGGATTCAAGGGGACCTTGGCGGGAAGAGCAAATAGAGCAAAACAAGTCGCACAATCTGCACAAAAGTTACTTTGGCAGTACAAGGGTGTATGAGAAAACAAGCGTGAATATCAATATGGCTGGTTCAGCTTGCACCAACATGGAGAGGGTGTAACATCGGTACCCACAATAGAGCCCAAGGAAGAAAACGGCATACGACGCTACAAATCAAAATCGAATGGATGCGGAACCAGCATGATAATCACCACCAAGAGGTACATTCACAATGCCAATAAAGATGCATATGCTTGATCGATGATATTATCATGTGTGCACCTCATCAATTTGATATTGATTAAATTTATTTCAATTGTTATTGGCACTCCCGCTCAATTGAATGCCCATGTGAACTTCCCTTCATCCCCATGCTAGAAGCCTTCTAAAGATACTTGATTTCTGCAACTGCTGCGTTAAAAAGTAATTCACCTGTGCACAAAAATGCATAGATATGCGAATTCTCTTGATAGGACATATACATAAACTTGCTGTCCAGACTGAAGGCTAGACCAGTGTTCTCGTAACCATAACATACCCAACATCTTCCACAATGGTGAAGAATTTTCCAGTGGCATCTCTTCCATGGATATCACTGCTGGTTCCTCCATCCTCACAGAAATACGGTGCCTCTGAGTCGCCAAGGATACACACAATCTGATCAGGTGCCATGTCTAATGCCCATGCAATTGTGGATGTCTTGGTCCAGGTTTGGGCGTCAAGATCCAAAGTGAAGAGTTTCTTCTCCTTTTAGTAGACAAAGTTGAGCATGCGGGTGTGCATATCAATTCCCTCTGCATTGGGAAATAGATCAAAATAATTTATTGCTCCTTCTGCGTGATCTATGCTACAATGAAAGGTCTTGGCACTATTGTACCAAGTATTTGTGGACACTACCAATTGATGTCAAGATATCACGTATGTGAGGAGTGGTATAAGCAATAGAATCTGGGGTGTAGCGCACATGTATGGATAATGTGATTGTTGACTAGAAGGCAGAACGCGTAAGTATGAGAGCACTTTGAAGATAAATGCACCCTGATTGTATTCATCAATAGATTGAACACATCTTACCAATGCACCGTTTTCAGAATCTTCCGTGACAAAGAATCTTGTGGCTTCCGGATCGTTGTTGTCGTACACATTGGAATGAAAAATGATAGAACTCATTGGGGAACTAAGGATGGAGATAAAAGTGAGAGGAGGTCAAATATGCCCTAGACCCACAAACTCTCATAGTTTCCACCTTGGTCCACGACATTGGTTATGTCAGTGTATCCGGTGTGAGGGTCAACTTCGTAACAGCAGCCTTCATTCCCATTCCTTCCATTCTCCTCACAAGATACCCATGTATTCCAATACGTCACACCTGCCATAATACCAAACAGATTATTGTGGAATAAAATTGTTAGATGCGAGAGATAAATATTTAACAGGAATGGAGGTATAGACGGAAATGCCCGTCCACAAAATTACTAGCTTCGTAGCAAGTGCAAGATCTCGCACGATATTGTGCCTCATATAGCGTATAGCGTGGGGCACAGTTTTGAAAAGCTCAGACTCTTGGCTTGACGACCATGTCAACTGTTCCAAACGAAGCTCAAGCTGGGTACGGTTGGCGTTCGTCCAAAGTTTGATCAATAAATCCGAAAAACTTTTCATGGCTTCAATCGTTAATCGAGCTACCTTATCGTAGCTTCGTACGTAGGTAAGGTAGCTAATATCGTGCGT
>JALLAS010000825.1:0-11237 GCA_036939415.1 Detonula confervacea
TATCGATACCCTACGCATTATTGAAAAAAAACTGCATCAAGGACCACTGGCTTAAAGCCCGGGAGTAGGTGCCCTCTGCACATATGAACGTTACATTTCTATGTATCGTCTTTATGGTGATGAATTGTTTTGTTGTATTGAAACATGGATGCAGCCATGTGCCAACTGGGTATATAGCTGGATGGTTATACATGTTATGAATCACAAGTGGCTCCAGCTCCAGCATTACTGTAAAGGCATGAATGATTATTGTCTACACATGCCAGCCAACAAAGTGGGCTAGACCCATAGAGGAGAAGTAATAAGGCCAGTTGCTCTGCCACCAGACAATAGTATGGACTTAATCGCATTTTACCTTGGCCATGTCGAGCTTTTAGACTACCTAGGCATTCATTGCTGATATTCGTCAATATCTAGAATGTAGATGATGTGTGAAGCAATAAAGTTTCTTCACATAACTATTTTGATCAAGAAAGGATGGACCCAATGATGGATGGTATGGTATCTGGTATCTGCCCCTTGATTACAAGCATCGCGTCTCCTGGTGGTTGGTGGTATCCTCGGGTTATCCTGTTGGTATCCTGTTGGTATCCTGATGGTATCCTGGCCACCAGGTGCCACACAGAGGTCTAGAGCCAGAGGTGCCTAGTGCCACAGGCGTCATTCGCCACCGTGCATTCGGCCACGGGCATTCACCAAGTATCTTCACTTGAAACTCATGACATAAATCATTTCTACTGATATCTTCGCAAAATAAAAGGCAACCACTCTCAACATCATGGATGGCAACCAAAAGGAAATGGCACTGCACCCCGCTGCCAACATCTTCCGCAGTGAAGTGCTTGGAGAAATTGGCAACGAAAATCAACGGGTAAGGAAGGATGTCGCTCGCCTCCAGCCACTTCTGGATTTCATCCAAAAGGTAGAGCTTGTTGCAACTATCAACGACGCACCAATCTTGATGATTGAGGAGGATCGTGATGGAATGACTTTCATGCGGCGTGACGCTGCTATTGAGAAACAGGTCGTATCTACAGTGAAGCTGAGCGATGGAAGCATTGAGGGTCAAGGCGACGATGAGAGGTTGGTGATGCCAGTGGTATCCTCTCATGAAATTCTCCTTGCAAACATAGGTACGGCTGGCGGGATCGGGATGTCGTTGGCAGGCAAGAGGATTGGGTGGTTTCCTAATACCTTTCGCTCCAGCGTCTCCATGAACATTGCAGATTCAGCACTTGTTGACATAAAAGAGGACGACACTGCCCATCTCACTATCCTAATCTCTGAGGAAGTCTCCATTTATGGAGAACTTAAAGGATTGAATAATGACAATCTTGTCCAATTCAAAGAGTCGCCTCGTGGTCACTTTCATATTGGCAGTTTTATATCAAGCTTCGACATCAGCCAGATCATAGGCCAAACAAGCGTTCCTAATAGTGTGCCCATCTTTGTGCCAACATCGATTGCCATGCGTATCACTCCTGCGCTTATGGATACCCTGCACACCATTGGAAAAATAACTGCATCCAATGCAAATGGCTCTGAACTTGAAGTTAGGTCTCCTTCAGAAGAGTTGCGTGACTTGACTTGTGTAGCGCTTGGAGACAAGAGTCACAAGAAAATGCTCATTGAAAATGATCAGCTCCAGCTTCAGCGAGATGCTCTTATGCGTATCCGGGAGAGAATGCTGAGGGTACAAATCTCTCATCCCGATGGTATCTTGGATTTTCTTCTCGAGGAAGGTCAATTGAGGATTGATGAAGACGGTAAACCCATTTGGAGGATTGAAGTAGGAGGGAAAGAAGGTTCATCCATGACAGTATCTACAATCAATGAATCTGCATTATTGGTATCAGGAGTCAAATGGAATAGTGCTGATATGCGTCAAACTGTCCAATGTCAAATCTTTCAAGGTCAACTCTTCCATCACCAACATGGAATTTTGGTTGAAATGGATGGTGACCCTGTAGGAGGGCTGCGCATCCCTTACTCACCCGGCGTTGATGTAATTGGCTACTTCAACTGGGATGCCCACACTCATGATGAGATAGCTGAAATTATGGGAGCATTTGATTTTAAGATTCTCACGGCTTTGAGCACCAGAAGCAAAATGGCAGATGCTAATCGGGGGCATATGGCCCAGTTCCCATCTACTTTCAAGCTAGAACTAAGGGAGGTGTGCTTCAAGCCAGATTACATCAGACATATGTCGAGGATGGTTGGTTTGGATGGTGAGTTGGTCTCAAATGTCAATGATGCAGAGCCTGGTGAATGAAAAATGAAAAGGCTGTTTGATTTGTTAATGATGTTGGGATCATCGGCATAGAAGCGTTATACTGTAAGTAATGGGTATAGTTTGAACTCCTAAGATAGTACTCTCTAGAGAAAACTGTCTCATCTATTGATTCAAGGCCGTGCTTCGCTTACCTGCATACTACAAAAGGCAGCTTAACAGCTCCCGAAAGAACGCTTTGGATTGCACATTCGTAACTATGGAATTGAGCAAACATTTGTCTTTATTGGGTACATCGATCTACAATACAAACTTGAACAAAAGTGCATTAGCCTTCCTAATCTCACTCTATCGGTGGCCCCTTCTTCTTCCACCATCATAACCAACAGCAGAATGATCAGCAGAAGAAATCCTGTTTGCGTTATTGTCACCTCCATCTAGCGTCTCGACGTTTCTGTCCACCCTACCATCCGGGTGAACAACCGTGTGCTCGCGTATCGTTTTTCTAACTCCATTGACGATTGTAGTTCTGGTCGAAGTGGAAACAGACTGCTGACTACCTCGATTAAATGATGAGCTGGAAGATGATGCAAAGTTGTAAGACGACCCACCGTTGACGTTACCTCCACGCCTCATGAATTGCTGTTGATGTCGGTCGTTATCAAACATCGATTGTCCATGCATCTGCGTCTGCGACATCATGGAGTTCATCCGATCAAAATGACCCGACATCATTTGACTCAGTCCACCCCCGCCGAACATGGATCCTCCAGAAGAAAAGAACGGATCTGAAAATGAATTCCCCGAAGAGAAGAACGGATCCGAGGCAAATGGATCATTGTTTCTACTCGAAGATCGAGGGTTGTTGTGATGACGATTGTGGTGTCTCATTTCCTCGGCAAAGACTTGTTCGAATAGTTCAAAAGGATCAGTAAAGTGGAAATCCGAGCGGGATGGTCTTCCACTGTGGCATCCACGAGACATGCCTGCTCCAAACGAAGATGAGAAGAAGGGATCATTGAACATGGAAAACGGATCTTGGGTACTACGACTCTGTCTACTGCCACTACTGCTCCCCTGCTGCCGTTGTTGTTGTTGTCCTCGCTGCTGCTGCTGCTGTTGTTGTTGTTGCTGCTGAAGTATACCATCATCATGCTCTCGTCGCCGACTCTCATCCCCTAATATCTCATAGGCATTCCCAATAGCTGCAAAGTTCTGATGCGCCGCCTTCTTATCCACTTCCGTACTCTGCCTATCGGGATGGTGCTTCAATGCCAACTTGCGGTACGATAATTTAATCTGCTGAAACGTGGCATTGACGGGCACTCCTAATATTGTGTAGGGATCGGCGGAGTCAAAGTTTGGTTGGGCTGGTGGTGTGGTGGCGGCGTGAGAGGACGATGCACCTGCACGACTGCTACTGCCGGTGCTGGTGTTCCCAACGCCTTGCCGCTGGGTTGGCGAGCGCCGCTTGGACCTATGGCTGGAAGCGGATGCATGGGTAGCAGTAGAGGACGATTGGGAATCACGCTTTGGCATTGTTGTAGTAGACTGTTTTTAGTTGCTGATGCGGCAATGGGATAGATAGTGACACCGAATGGACTTTGCTTGTCTCATGGTCCGTTGCTGTTGATGATGTTGTTACGATATCAGTTGTTATTTTATGGCCATCGGTCCTCGCATTGTTTCGCTTCACCATTACAGCGAAAGTTGAAAGGAAAAGGTTTCCAGCTTCATTGGAGGAATACTTATTTTGGACTATTGATGAAATTACCACTAACAGACGATCTTATTGAATCGTGGGGAAGAAATTATCTAACTACATCCGTGTCCTTATCTTACAACAACGAAGCTTGAAGCTACCCAAGCCCCACCTTACCCGCCGTTCTCATCCTGAAAAATCCAACGCGGCCAAACTAGCGGCAGTCAAAAGTCAAAAGCAAAGAGCTGATCGCAAATTTCCGTATTCAACAACAACATGAACAAAGTATTGTTCAATCTGCCTCGCACAACAGTGCCCATCTTTGCCCGAAGCTCTGGATCAGGCGCTGCCGCTACCGCCGCTGCCAGCGATTCTTCCGGGGATGCATCATGGGTGAAAAGCGACGTGGAATTCCCCGTCAGGCGCATCTATTGCGTGGGCCGCAACTATCGAGAACACGCCATAGAAATGGGATACGATCCCGATAAGGAGCCTCCCTTCTTTTTCCAAAAGCCCTCCGATGCTGTGGTAGTCTGCAATTTACCTTCAGCAACAACAAAAACGAGCATAATATCTTATCCGCCCATGACGTCCTCTTTGCATTACGAGGCTGAACTGATAGTTGCGATAAAAGAAGATGGATTGCGCATACCAGTCGACTCCGCCATGGACCATGTGTACGGATACTCCATTGGATGCGACTTGACACGCAGGGATTTACAAAAAGCTGCCAAAAATAGTAGAAGACCGTGGGATGCAGCCAAGGGTTTCGATCAAAGCTGTCCCATGTCACCCATTATTTCCAAAGAGGATATTGATTTGGATGCAAATGCTAAGATTGAATTGAAGGTTAATGATGTCATGCGACAACAATCAACTATTGGATGTATGATATATTCTGTGCCAGAAATTATAAGCAATTTGTCGCAACTTTTTCAACTGCGTCAAGGTGATTTGATTATGACCGGCACACCCGCGGGGGTTAGTGATTTGAATGTTGGGGACAATGTCTCAATCACGTGTGGGGACTTGATACCATGCCAGTTTGTGATGGGGGAGCCCGAATAATTGTAATGATTGTGCCATGAAAATCACCCATTGACATTAAACATCCGCGAACTTTTCTACCTATTTTGAATGTACTGCCTACCATACCTTTGTGAAGTGAATCTTGTCCAGGAGTTTGTTCTACCTCAGTATTACTTGACACTACACATAGCTGCTTTGATTTGTCCTCCCCCAAATAAAGTCTTTTTCAAAAATTGTTCCACCCGAGCCAAACAGTATACTGCTGTCCATTTGTCAGCACCCCCACATCTCGTAGCTGTACATTGAAGTAGATATGAGTTCACAATGTTGAGTTTGAACCAATCAATCTCAATCCAGGAAACCCCTCTTCGCCGTTTTACTCCCCAGTTTCCATCTTCATACCTACAATGCTATTGTGACTTGCACTTGCTCCACATCATCATAGTCTTCTGCACTTTCCTCGAGGTGGTCATTTGATGAAAATCCAGCGCCAGACTCAGCCATAATATTCTCTTCAATCTCGGCTGCAGCAGCTGCGGCCATGGCATTCCCGTATAATTCTGCTGTTGCCACGGCCATGGCATTCTCCTCTAGCTCTGCAGTGGGAGCAGTCATTACATTCACTTCTAGTTGTGCTGTAGCTGCGGCCATGACATTGTCATCCAGTTCAGCAGAGGGTGCAGTAATGACATGCTCTTCTAGTTCGGCGGCAGTAGGCGCATCAGCGACAGCTGCTGCGGCAAGTTGCGCAGCAGCGTCCAGTGCACAAGATACAATTGGATCATCCGCCCCAAGCGCAGCCACGGCATCGGCATCAATCCCAGGTTCAAATGCCACTTGAGCCGCTGCAGCGGCGGCTGCATCAGCTACAGCTTTGGAAACCAAGCATCCCCCCTCTTCTTCTCTGTCTGCCAATGCACCATCACGCTCTGCCATAGCAACATCATCAGTAGACATCTCCGTTTTCCAAGCATCGTTCCAATGGGATTTGGGATCCAACTCTTCACCAGCCAATTCCCTAACCTTCATTTGATTCTCTCGTCGATAGCGCATCCGTCTCCAAATATTCTTCTTGAGCAGCCAATCATGACCTTGAAGGCCCTTGACGTAGGTCTGGTTGTAGGTAAAACGTGTTCCATTTTCTAGATCAAACCATTTACGGTAGGATCGCGTCGCCTCCACCGCCGGGATATCCATTTCCAACAATATTTCTTCGTCCGTGGGTTGGAGCGTCCCAGCCACTCGTCGTCGCTTCGTTCCCGAAGGATTGGACGGGGAGGGGGGACGAGGCAGCAACTCCAAATCATCGGTAACGCCATCCCCCATGGTGGGAAATTCGATATCCTTGGTCGGATCCTTCCTCTTCGAGACGTCCTTCACCGGAACCACCCCCCGTTTCTCCGCCTCGGCCGCCCGCGCCTTTTTCAATGTCGCATGATCCTTCACGTTGTTCCGCCGAGCGATCATGATGCGACGCATCAATCGCTCCTCGTCTTCGATGCCTCCCTTGACGAATGATCGACAGGCGTAGGAGAGGCGTTCGCCGGGTTGGAGCCTTTCCCATTTTTTATAGGTGGGAGCCATGCGAACGAGCTGTTCGTTGAAGTCTGGGGGGCGAGGCCCCATTCTTGGTCCTGGCATAATATTCTATTTCTTGGATGTTTTGTCAACTTATTTCTAGAAATAATGCAAGGCGGCGAAGCCCGAGGTGAGAAACGGATTGATGAAGATGGGCCACAGTTCTCAAAAGTGCGGCACATGATGATGTGTTCGCTTCCCAAGACCAACCAACCACATCCAACTAACCACGCGTTGGCTGCGCCGGTGAGAAATAATAAACTATCTCACGTTTCATTCACGTTCCTACGCACCGCCGCCGTTCGGGGCAGCGGGCATAGGCTCATGGCAAACCATGGCTACTCAAATGAAAAGAAAGGCTTGAATCAAAATAATATTATATGGGTGGGATTCTCTATCATCGGATGACACTCACCGAGCGAATAGGAATCAAAGTCAAAGGGGATAACTTCTTGAAGTGCATGGGCCCATTTCCTATTGGGATTGTAAACTGCGGCGCCGCCATTTTGTTGTTGCTGTGTTGTTTGTGGAGCTGCTTCGGTCGGAAAACGGCCGGGGCGGGGGCTTGCCCCCAAAATGGTTGGCGATCATACTAGTGAGTCCTATAATCGCTTATCAACCAGTCCCAGCACACAAAACGCATGGCCGGCCGGCGTCAATTCTTCTCACGGCTTCTCACTTCAGCGACGTTGGCGCTCCGTAATTAGGGCTAACTAAATTTGAATTTGGAACGCTGACAGTCTAGATTCAATGAAATAATATAACGAAATACTAATTTATTCTGAACAGATGCCTACCTCTATTTAAGTAATTAAATTGGCTTAATACTATTTTGTCCTGAACAGCAAAATAAGCGCAATGACGAGAGATCGACCATGAGACGACGGGAACCTACGGGAACAGTAACATCGTAGCCTATCGTAGCCACCTACCGCCAGCCAATAGCCAAGCAATGCCAATAGAGGAATAGGATGCAATAGCAGAGAGTCGACGGATGCCGACTCAATAGCCCCTCCAACGCTGATCGAAATATCTAATTGTTGTGGTGATAACCCACGCTAGACGAGTGGAGACGTCGCAGCAGAGGCGGCGGCAGGACTGAACGCAACAACACCCCCCGGAACCGTTGCGCTATTTTGGCTGCGTAGCTACGATACAGACGAACTCCATCTCCCCCAATTTTCGGCCAACACAAAACCATGGTCGGCAACGGCAAAAAGGAAATAGGGACGTCCTCCTCCTCCGGTCGACCCCTTCTGCGCTCCTGCCTCGACTCCGCCTGCGGCTGTCAAATAGACCCCACCGAATACTTGGAGTACGATTTTTCCTACAAGGATTCGCGGCACGGCGGAAAGCAGCAGCCGCCTCCCCGCATACGCGCGCCGGGCGAACATTACATCGACACCCACAATGACGAACCGTGGAGTTTTTCCTTCGGGACCGGGGAGGAGAAGGGCATTTGGATGAATAGCGGCGATCAGGCGGGGTCCATCATGGCCACCCTCGTCTGGCTCCTCATGACGTATTCGGCCGTTACCGTGACGCTCCTCACGGTGACGGAGGGCATACCCCCCGTTCTGGGCATGGTTTACACGCTGATATGCGCCATGTCGCTGGCGTGTCATGCCAAGACGTCGTTGACCGATCCGGGGTCGGTGCCGAGGGCGGCCGTGCCGCAGGAGGAACAACGGAGGGAGAGCCCGTCGCACAGCATGTGCGGGCAGTGTCAGACGTTTAAGCCGCCCATGAGCCATCATTGTCGTATATGCAACCGTTGCGTGAGTCGGATGGACCATCATTGTCCTTGGGTAAGTAATCCTTTGTTATTTGCCGTTGATTCATAATGATTTTTCATATCATAACCCATACTAATCTGTGTTGACTTCCGGGATTGATTGTGGGGGGCATGATAGATGAACAATTGCGTGGGCGCGGCAAATCTGAAGCATTTCATATTATTCTTAATATATACATGGACGTGTGCGGCGTATTCGCTGGTGCTGTTCGGGTGGAATTATTTCTTCTGCGCCGACGAGGATTGCACATTTCACGTGGTGGTGATTCACCTGGTCCGAGCCATGACATTTCTCTGCATTGGAGCATTTTTATTCACTTCTTCCATGCTGATGAATGTTACGTACGGCCTCATGACGGGGATTGGAACGATTGATAGGTTGAAGAAGAAGGCCACAAATACTATGAGTCAGAGTGATGAGGAGCCTATTGCGCTCAAGGATGTTTTTGGCATAGCAGGATTCCACACGTGGCCCTTCCCCATAGATCCAGTTTTTGATGACTACGATCGGGTCGTGGGGTACAGTACTCCACAACGGCTAGTGAGAGAGCAACAGTTTATGGAGCAGGCTACGGGGAATGGCATGCAGCAAGGAGCAGGAGGGGGAGGGTCTTCGAAATGGAGCGAGTCTCATCCTGTGTAGGGCACTGAGTTTAACAGAGTGCATTTATGTTTCTATATTAGTTCAGTCATTGAAAAAGAGGAAAAGCATGCCCCACATAAGGCTGCAGCTTTCGAGTAAAATTTAGGTATTGTTCTACTGTGTGGCAGGTGCTGCTGGCTTTGTCCCATCCGTGAGTCCAGCCATGTGTTGTTTGCATTGTGACTTCCGTCATTAGGGCGCAATGATTTTGCAGCACATGCATTCAAGCGACAACAGTATAGAATAGATCCATAGATACAATAGGTGTGAAGAAGTTGGATTAGAGTAGGTCTTAATACTACTCTTGCTATTGTTTGGTTTTCCAACATGGACATGCGATGGTTTCTCCATTTCTGTGATGATAACATCTACATCTAGGAATAAGCACCAAGGATAATAGGTGGTTTCACTTCCCTTGCCTCTTTACCCAGTTAGAAGGTCAACTATATCCTCGCTTGATCACATCAATATGCTTCTGGAGATCATGGATCGCTGAGACCTTCGCCGTGATGCGTTCGAGTAAAGTTTCACGAGTCTCAGCAGCAGTCATTCCAATTTTAACCTCATCAGTCAAGCCTGGTCCATATTTGACCTTGATAAAGACTGGCGAATCTTTCAATCGATCAAGTCCATCTCTTCCAGCTGCAGGGTGATACATTCCGCCGCGTAGGCGCAGTTGAAGGTGGATAGTACTTTCTCCTTGAATCATGTAGTCTGCGAAAGTCCCGCCATCCTTGAGCGCCTTTCCAGCAAATATGAGGTGCTGCTGATCAGGAGGGATACCTTCAAAGAGTTGGATCTTTGTCTTGATCACGTCAATCGTATGTTCAGGCATGATGTCATTCAACTTAATTGTCTTCCCAGTTAATGTCTTGATGAATATAGTAAAAGACAATCCTGGCTCAAACCGCTCACACCCAATATCCAATTCATATTCCGTTTCATGCCATGCAAGAGGGAAAGTGAGGTCAGAAGAAGCAGTACAGCTTACTCTTTCGTAATCCATGAAAACACCGTGAGAGCCGTCGTATGAAACCTCGTTACCCATATTGACATACATCTCCCCGTTAGCAAACAGCAGGGGCTCATCGCCAAGATGTTGGTTCAATAACAAAGGATCATGAATGCCACCAGGGAAAATCTTGTAAAGCCTTGGCCAAGCAATTGATACCTTCCATTCATTGAGCTCAATGTCCCCGCGCTTTGAGATCACTAGATCTTTCAAGTCATATGTTCTTGCTACCACATTCTTTGTCGAAACCGGAACAATGATCATTTTGAGCTGATTTTGGGTGCTGTGGAGCAACAGACAGAAAATAGCGCGGAAGTGAGGACGGATTCAAAAGAGAGTTTTAGACAGGCGCCGCATTGGTGCTCAAGCAAGTATTTACAACAACTCCTGCCTCATGGATGTCGACATCGTGAAATCCACACGCCTTGATTTTCCAAAGCACGTTAACTTACGTTCAATGACAAATGCAACCGAATTGAAATTATGGCAATTCATCGAACCAGACCTGTTGTCAGCATTACGTTCTTTCCTTGGCAGGAGCATGCACATTTTTTCAATTGCACACTCATAGTGAGACCCCTGTAGCTTGCCTGTAGTGACGACACGTGAATGATTTGTTCATTCATGTTGATTGAGGGTGACGCTTTCTTGGTCTCGTGATTGTGTGTTGTTTTTGTTCGTGTGGATTGAAAAGGATCAACACGTCACAACAACTGAGAGGTGGATTTTAAAGTAAGGTTGGATATGTAAAAAATGGGACCAGCCCCCCCAAATATATCATATTGCCTCCATATCAGCCTGCACTTGCACTACCTGGTTTCAAACCCTGAGCTACCTCCTCACAAGTAGGATGCTCTGCCAACTGAGCTATCACTGTTTCTGCTACATGAAAGCTATACAAATATATGATGTAACCAATATTTGTTACTATTCAACAAGTAATTAGCCAGTCATACACGTGTTTGCCTATATCAAAGAATAGATACGAATCACAAATAAACTCTATTCACAACTGAACTATTAATTTAATTAGACTTTTAGAACTGTGAAAACTCCTCCTTTGCTCTTCCCTAGCTGTTTGATTATCTGGTGCTGTCCTTGATAATACTTCTCTCCACATGAATGGTGCACCCCCCCCTGCAACCCACTCATAAATGTCATGCCATTCTTTTGGTATCATATTTCTATTTGAATGTTTGAAGTAAGATTCACCTTTGAAGCTCACATACTGGCATCCTAACATTA